>BLKR01003023.1:0-165081 GCA_011170035.1 Teleogryllus occipitalis | reverse complement strand
ACAATTCTTTCTTTACATCGTAGCGTTATGTTTAAATTATCTTTTTTCATTCTAAGAGGATTAATTTTTAACATTTAAAAATCTTAATGTATGTATATGCTTCTCGACAACTATTTAGGTTATCTCGTTACAAGTTCGCCGTTTAACTTTAAACACTTCTGAATTGCAAATTAAAATTTTAGCGTAATTACTTTATGTACAACCTTTGTTAACACACTTAATAGTAAACGTTATCAACAAAATATTGTTAATGAGGTTTGACATTGATAGTGCAGTGCACTGTCAAAATACAATTTATGCACTGTCAAATTAAGTTATAAAATCAGAAAATGTCCACATGTATAAACTTGGTAGACTATCATATTTACATCTGACAAATAAGTCAGTGTATTATGAATATTATACTTGGAAACGAAGTACTTTTACTGTTACATAAATTTCACACGCAAAAAGCAATATTTGAACGATAATACTGCAGAATCGGAATATAATTAAATTTATCTGAAGTTCAAGAAAATGTGATAGATCGTATTATGAGTGAAATGAAATGCAGAATAATTCGTGAGTTGTTAGTTCTGCGTCCGTAAATGTTGCGCCTAGGGAACACGTTGGTAGAAAAAAGAAGGCACAGTCAAAATAAAATAAATTCAAGAGTAGATGAAAATCTCCTCTGGTTTCTTCCAAGATCCTTCTTTTATGTGACACAATGTTTGTTTAATGCCACATTCGAGTCATACGATGGCCACGTTTTCAGGCTGGGAGGACTAACGGGGCACTTATGGCGATTAAAATTGCAAAAGGAGTCGCCAAAGAAAGTCACATTTGAGGCGAAGGACACAGAGTTGTTGAAAAATAAATCGTGATTGCATTTACTCGTCTGTCGGTTCAGCTAGACGCAAGCTGGTCCTGCTGAGAACCTCTCCACCGTTCTTGCCACTTCTCCGTACCCTCGGTCGAATCACCGGCGTGAGAATGGCCTCTGCTGAAGCCTATCGAGCAACCTCTGCTGTAGCCTATCGACGGAGAATAAACCACGGTTTGTCATGACTAACTGGGGGCATCTCCTATTCTTTCTCCCCCTTATTCTTCCCAACGTCTCTAAGACAACGTCTTCTTCCGAAATTCTTCCGAACGTCTCTAGTGTTCCAATCGAGGTACCCCCTCCTGAAGTGGGGCGATCAGGTAAATGCCCCGCTTTCTCACAACAGTAAAGGCTTCATTACAAGATATTTATAATTCATAGTACATTACAACTATACAAGTTACTCAAATAAAGATAACATTTGTGATGAATAAGAAGTTGTATATGTGTTATTAACTCTCTTATAAGCAATAAATAGCTTCACTTTTTTGAGACAACTTAAAATTTCCTTAATAATTGATAGGTAGTTCGAATGTAGTAATTAATGTGTTAAGATGTCGACGGTTTTAGATGTGTTTGTTATTTTATATTTGTGACTAACGTATTATGTACATAAAGGATGTATAAGGGTCCACTTGGCCTGATGATGGGACAAATAAGATTCTGAAACATTGCGAAAAATTATATGTAATGACTAACTGATATGTAATAAAGATCAGTTGTAAATAAAATTTTAAGTTGTCTGAAACAAGTGAAACTATTTATTCTTTGTAATAAACATAACAATACAATTATATTCATGATACATTATAAGGTAGTGGAGGAAGTGAGAACACGGCATGTAACTACTGAGCTTATATATTAAAAAGTCTAATTTGAGGGGCTTAGAGCATAAGCAACATAAGTGACCAAAATGTGTTAAGATTAATCACATTTACTCCCTGGTTTGTATTTTATTGTTCATGTTCATATGCAATTGTGTGTTTACTTGCGCAGTTTTGGCGACGTTAGTTCTGTAGTGTGACTGGTTGCGTATATGCAAGTGTACTGCCATGTGCGTGATTTAACTAATGCTTAATTAAAACCAGATTTGCGTCCATGAATTGTGGGAATTCTGATGTGGCGTTGTTGACGTTCTTATGAGAAGAAATAAAAGAGGTTAACTTCGTCAACATATTAGTTTTATAAAGATAGCCGGCTTTCGACGGCTTTGCCGTCATCGTCAGTCTCGCTGCTTTCGGTAAAAGTCGGTAGACGGTGCCAAAGTCTACCGACTTTGCCGAAAGCAGCGAGACTGACGATGACAAAGCCGTCGAAAGCCGACTATCTGAATAAAACTAATATGTTGACGAAAATGACCTCTTTTATTTCTTCATAATTAAAACTTCTGATTAATTGTAATCGGTCTCTGAAGTCATTTTTCGTTTTATCTTAACAAAATATGGTATTGAGAAAATCGAGTTCAAAGGTTGAATGACTGTAGAAAACCCTACGGAAGGCATTTACTTTCCACCGCTAGTACGCGGCAACTATTTGAGCTATTGGAATACCATTCGTTCACGAAGAAAAATGGAATTTTTTCTTTAAACTCCTCGTAACTCAAAATTTGCCAAAAATGCACTTCTAACCCTTGGACTTTCGACCCCTCATTTTCGCAGTCTCATTTTGGCGCCAGCATCTTATTTTCAGAATCATCTACGTCCTTTTTTTTTCTGGCGAGTACACGTTCTACTGCTGGCCATAAGATGGGCGTGTCCATTGAGTCAGCGAGCGGATTCATCTCGACTAAGCGGCGACTGCTCGCAAGACGCGCTCCAGGTGCAGCGGTGGAGGCAGCGGCGCCCCATTACCTGCGCTCTGCAGCTCGTTGGGGCAGCATTAAAATGCGATTACGCCTCCGGCCACCCCCGCCTCGCCCTCGCCCTCGCGCGCTCGCCGCAAGCGCCGTCGCCGCCGCAGCCGTAGCCGCAGCCTCGCGGCTTTATGTATGCTGGCACTTAGGCGGCGGGCATTAGCCCGGACGCCGCTCCGCGGTCGGGAGCCGGGAGCCCCGCTGATATATGCGGGTGGCGCCTAGATTCGGACGCGAGGCGTCGGAAGTGAGGGAGGCAATTGAACGCATTTCCTGGTTCAAGCCTAGCAGTATATCTTAGAATAAATGTTACACATTTCTAGAGCATGAGGGGGGTTTCGATGACGATAATTTTTGCAAATCAATATATGGAGTCCTATATAAAGAAGCACACATGTGACATTAGCCTATTATTGATACCCAGCTCATCCGAATTTTATATATATATATATATATATATATATATATATATATATATATATATATATATATATATTGGAGAATTTGGGGTTAAGGTTATCGTATAGGATTTGGGATCAAAGATGCTCCCTAAAATTACGCTCCCGGTCGGTGGGGGTTGGTACTACCTAACCCAGACGATGACTTTTAAATTTGATTCGTTAGTTTCGGGCGGTTCTCGCCCTCGCGGATTGGCCAGTCCTCAAAACTACCGCTGATAGGAAGTTTCGTGAAAAGTTAAAATTAATAGTTACTGATTTTTTTTGGGGGGGTGGAATTTCCCTCGCCGTGGATCCGCGCCTGCTTATAGAACAATGATGTCTGGCAGTTCTCGTTCTCACTCAGCGAAAGAGATTTAGTATTCCCACCATACTTTCATGTATGATGAGTTGCCTTCCACTTACGGGCAAATTTCACAAATGTAACTTCGTTATTTGAGATTTTCCACCAAATGTTTATTGGCAAAAAGTTATCACCTTCGGCTTCCTACTCGCTCTAGAGGTTTGCAGCATTTATCCAGTAAAACCTAAGTGAGAGTTGTATGAATGCGAATCATGTTGATCCTTTCTCGGATCTCCTTCCCCTTTGGCCTCAGTATTTAGCACTATTGTTTGATACCATTTATTATTTTTTTTGCCTTTTGGATGAGGGGCTCACCGACCCTAAAGAGAGGTAGGTGGATTACCTATTACATTTGCTTGCCAATTTACTTACGGCTTCCCAACTAGGGTTTCAGTTAATTTTTTTTAAATTCCAGATATCAAGCTTTTAAACAAAAAAATTAAAACTGTAGAAACATATGCGTATTTTTGGATTATGTATAAAAATTAATTGCAAACTATTACATTATAAAATAAAGAAACACAATTTTTATTCAACTACAAAACAGAAGCTGAACATAACTTTAACATCGATGTAAGATAAGGAAGAAAAAATATGCTTACAAAACGACGAAAAAACAGAAACTGGTTAAATAAAGATTTTGAATACAATTTAAATATCGGTAGGTATTATACATTAATGTAATCTTCTTCGAAAAATACAACCGTCATCAAGAGTTTTGTTACAGGACCAACATTTCAACATATCCAACACTAGACCAGCATCCTGTAATTTTCGGATACTTCCAAATGAGTTAAATGACTAGTACAGTTACGTAAATTATTTTAAAATATTTTGTCTGTCTAGAATATACGATTTTCACCCTTTTATTCGCAGATATTTATCATCTGGCCATTGAAACAACTCCGCAGAAGAAACAGAATGGGCCGGGCTACTGTTCGAAGTGTGAGTGAGGCGCCCGCCAGTGTGAATTTCGCGCCTGGAGGTAAATTTTCCAATTTTGTGGAAAACGAGAATCAGAGAAATTATTGCAGAACTTAGAACATAAATGAATTATCGAATTAACAGTTCTATAACAGAACACCAAATTTCAATGGAACACCATATCAATTTTGAAAATGTTCAAATTTTAGCAGAATTATAGCAGAAACTAGAAGTATCAAAACAAATAAATGTCTGAATACTCTGATAGAATCAAATAAATTTACACAATTTTACGAGAGTATATTATAGAACGTTTCTTCTACTTTTTCTTGGAGTTGATGTAGGACATCTATACCTTTCTTGTTTTCTCATACCTCTCTATTCTTATTGCCATCTTTGTTTTCCAAAGACATGAATTGTTTGAAAATAGCAGCAATATTACTTCTAGAAGAAGATAACGTAAATACAATTTATTCAATATCTTAAAAATATTTTTTAAAATTTACTAAAAGATGAGATTTTAAATTTTATGTGTGCAAATTTGTTTACAATGTTAGAATTTTTAGGGAATCATTTCGTGTAGATTTAAGCTGGTTTTTATAAATTTATGTTAACAAATATAGATCCTGATGATGGCAAGACACTTCACAACGAAATGTCGTGAAAATTGTTAAAAGATGGATCATATCTTTGCCTTAAAGAGAAAATAAGAATTAATATAGCTAAATTTGTGACAATAACTGTCAAGTAACTTGTGTCATTGGCAAGATATCCAGTGACGTATCGCCATTCCGTAACATTTGTACAGCCCTTACTTTTAAATCTCGCGCAAATTTCCGTGGATGCAGTGCCCGCGAGCTCTAGTAAACTTGTTACCTTGCCCGCGACCTTGACATGTTAGCTTTAAAGAGAACTCCGGTCAGGAGATTGCAACAATGTTTTCTTTTAACTTTCAACTTAACGCTGATTACACAGCATTATTCAAAGTTGAGAACGGATGACAAACATGAAATTATCTAAGTGAACATTTGTGAAACAACCTAAAGATTTGTAAATAGTGCCTCAAATAAAATAACCGAACTTAAAAAAATTTTACGAATATTTTCATCTGAAAGAATATTTAATGAGCAATAACTGTTATAAGCAATTTATTTTATGAGCGCAAGCGAATTGCAATTCATTTTATAAGCACAAGTGAACATAGTTTACGCAAAAAGAGTCCAAGTCACAACTCTAAGTAAAACATTTGATAAAACCTCTACAACATAGCCATTCTTTAAGCTAGCGTAAACTGACGCAACGCGCGGGAATAAGTATTGTCAACAAAAGGAGTATTCAATTGAGTCTGCCATCTACTTTACTGCTTTGTAAGAAAAAGGGGGATTTCAGGCCCTAAGAATGGTTGTGGGCACGTGGCTTTTAAGCCATAATTCTCACTCCTCTTCTTGAGGTGCATACGTCAGAACGGAATGCTGCACCTTGCTGTACAATTTGGGTCTAGGTTACCCGAAAATAAACTTGTTTTGCTCTGGGAGCCATGCTTGACTAATGGTCATTCCCATGCTTCATGTCTTTGTTATGTATATTCATATCGAGAAATGTATTTAAAATTTTTGTCTCTTTGTTCTATTTAAAAAAAACAACAAATGATTACATACGTATAAATTCGCATCTTTGTAATACGATTGTCAAGAATCAACGAAACTAGTTTGTAAGGTGTGCGAATTGAAACAATGACAGTAGAAATTTTTGATAACAAATTTACACATACGAGCTTACTCCTACGTCTAGGAGAGAAGAAAGAACGAAATCATGGAATGAAAATGCATTCTAGAGTAGTAGTTCGCTCAAATTACATTTTTACATGTGATTATTTTTGTACATCATCCAATTTGGAACAGTAATAAAATAGAAATAAAAGTTGTAGATAGAAATGGAAAAAATTATGGCAAAAATTGCACGGTAATTAAGAAACAGAAAAGTGCAAGTACTTACTTTTTCACCAAATTCTTTTCAGTAAAATATTTTCCAAGGATGGAGAAAACGCAGAATTTCAGTGCGATTCATCGAGTCAAAACAAAATAGTAACACTGCCACACAAAAGACAAATTACTTTAGACTTTATAAAATGAATGGAGCTGCTGGTAGTCATATCAGCTTTCAAATGAATTCATTTGCAATAAGAAAATAAATCAATATAACTGGATTGCAATAGAAACGAAAATTTCGGAGGCCCTGGACAAGTCTCTCATTAATTAAAATACATCATTTCCGATGTATCCGAAATTCTGAAGCAATTGTTGAAATTTCCATTTCACGCCATTGTTACAGGTTATTATTAGCTGCTACAATGGTGAAAATGGAAATTTCAACAATTACTTCAGATTTAACTGACCATTATGTAATAATATTGCCCTGTACGTAATAGAAAAAAAATTATGTTGTACTTGTAGTGAAACACATTTGCAATCAATATCACCAGCAAATTTATTGCCAGTAATAAGACAAATCATTAAAGTTACTAATAATTGAATAAGTTAATATTATCACTATATATTAATGTATAATATAATTCAACTTTATAAATAGGTAGGTCCAACAAATCTTTTTTTTTTAATCATCACTAGTAAGCAAACCCACTTTTAAAGATTTTGTATACCTGAGCAGTACAGCCGTGTACTAAATTCGAACAGTACAGCACGATTAAAAGAATATCTATCACCTAGATAGGGCTATTTCGCCAGATAGAAGCTTACTAGCATTCCAAGGTGCCGTTTCATTAGCCACTCAAATTTACGATTACAATGCTTCTTCTTGTCTTGAATTAAAATGTCACATTTAAAAAGAAATGTTTCTCTGAAATTCATTGTAAATATAAAATTAATCAAAAACTTCAACAATATTTACAAAAGAAGTGCAAGAAATTTTAATTTCGAAAATGCTCCTCATATTGTTTTTTTTAACGCATATGATCTTGTTTTGAAACTTTTGGATTTTTCTATTCAATGAAAAAAGGGAAATGGAGCCGTTTTTTGAGAAAATAGTTGTTAAAAATCATCTATATTTCCTTCAAAAATGAGCAAAAAATACACATATTCAAAAAATTGTTCATGATCGTATTTAAAGAACTGTTTTTGAACAAAATATTTCATTTAAAAATGTTTATCTTTAATATTGTAGTTTTAGAAAGGCATCAAAAATTGTTAAGAGTTTTTCATTTTTAAGCGTCAAAAAATTAATAAAAAGAGGCATTTTTATTAACTGGAGGCATTTTTTAGAACATTTTGACAATGTTAAGGCTTTACGTAAAGTAGCACCAATAATAAAAATATTATATTAAAATTCAAGAGACCCCTGATATCAATTAGATTGATCGGGAAATATCAGTTTTGATGAAAACTGTGCCCACGGTTTAGCCGTTTGCGTGGGTTTCAGACGGACAGATATTTCGCTGTAAACCAATTATTCGGTATCAAGGACCGAAAACCGTATTTCTATCGAAAAACTATCAGTTTTGCTGCAACATTACTATACTTTCTTTATAAAATGGAAGAAATATACGACAAAGTAAAAATTAACCCGGAACTGTCCTTCACTGCCTCAGGAGATGAGACCCGGAGGCCCTCACTTGCCACCTCACTGGGCTTCCCTTGGCTCTAGCACTAACGACTCGAATGAAAAATAATGTTTATTTTAACAAAACATAAATATATTGGATTTGTTTACATTTGTATTGTATAATTAAAAAAAATATAAAATGCTCATAACAAGTAATGTAAGTCAGCTTTCGGATCAATGATCATCTCGATCAGGTTTTTGTCCCGTTTCCTTGATCTGAGCAAATTCTGAGATGGCCCCTTGTTTTGCTTCTGGACCTAAATATAGCTTCACTAAGCGCACGTTTTGTTGTGTTCTCCTTTGTGGTGGTAGGAGTAGAGCTGAGGGTGAGTTACTACTTTCTTAGCAGCGCAGAAGAATCAAATCTACAGTTCGTTTACCGTTGCAAATAGGTTTTCTATAACTTGGGAACGAAAATGTTTTGTTTTTAAAATGTTAATATCACGCTTTTTTAGATATCATTATCATTATTATTATTATTATTATTAACTTTCATTCATCTTTCAACTATTGTTAAAATGTTGGGATGGGATTCTGGTACTCAAGAAAACGTGCGCAGAAAATCTTCTCCCCCATACGTCATATACAGGTTTTACTATTTTTTGACCACATAAATCAAATCAAATCAGTTTTGGTAGAAAACGGTGCGGTATTTGTGTGCGGTTTACTTGCTAGTGTTTTTTTCAAACAGACAGAAGGCCGAAAACGAATGTTTGTGTATCAAGGACGCACAAGATGTGGAATAGGACTAGATTCCTGAAAAATATGTAAGGTAACTGATGCAAATATGGCTAGTGCAGGCCAAGTAGCGGCTCTGTTGTTAGTTGAAACTGTTTAGCGCAGATAGTGCTAGCATGATGTCTGAGATGGTATAAGAAGTGCGTTAACCCCCAACCAGGCTAGCTGACTCGCATATTCCCACTCTCGAGCCTACATTGCCAAGAACGTGCCGAAGCGGCTCTGTCCTTTTAAATTCTTTCTAGGTAAGTTTATGATTAGTTACACTTAAAGATGGATTTAGTATTTTGACATACATAAACATTTAGCTCATTTAATGTGAAATCTAATCAGATTAATGCCGTTTAACTTGCTCAATATTTTACCAACTTGGCAGAGAACATGTTTGGAACATGTTTTTGCTGTAAATATGGCCAAGGGTGATGTGCATATTAACAGCACTTACAGCCATATTAACTTCATGTATTTGATACACTAATGTTTTTGTGTTTTATTTTCTAGAAAATGAATCCTGCAAAGAAAAAAGGGGGTGTTTGGAGCCAAAATCAATGTGGAAAACATACCCAGCAATCAATTCTCGCCTATTGTTTTAAAAAAGGATTTATTTTCAAATCAAACATTAGACAACGTTCAAAACAATTCATCTTCCAGACAAAATAATGCAGTTGATAAGTCGGCAAAGAAAAGTAATGAAGATAATTCTGACAAGAAACACGTTTCCATGAAGAAAACCCAACAGAAAATGTAAATGTTGTGGTTGTAGAAACATGCCAAAAAATTCGAACTTTTGCAATTTTCGAAAAAGGAATTTTAAAGAAAATGAGACCTGTGCATTCTTTTTAAGCGGCATTTACGCTATCGAAGGGCAAATTTTAATAAAAAAATTTGTGCCATTTTTTAGAAAATTATGAAAATGCTGTCGATGATTACAAGTTCATAATTTACAGGTCGATGTACAATTACCTCAAAAATCAAAATATCTTGTTCAAACTTCGAGGGTCTGGATTTACTTGAAATTGATGGAAGAATCTTAATTTTGGAGAAAATCGACTCGGTAGTTTTTACTCTAGCGTTGAAAGACGGACCTCCAAAACATGGATTCTGGTCATACAGTGTATTGGAGATGGTAGTTTACTATATACTTTATTCTATATAATTTACTATGTATTCGTATAGGAACAAGATTTATCTATTTTATTGTTACCAGGAACCGGCTCTAAAAGTTTTTTTTATCGAAAATTCTCCATTTTCGGCGTATGATTACAGTACTTTGTCTTCTTACGAAGTAAGGTGACAAAATAAAAAAAAAATTGTAAGGTGAGGGTTCAGAAATTCTTGATACAGCTATCGGCAAATTTGTTTAAAACATATTTGGAGGTGGTTTTCGAGAACTTTCTCTGAAATGATAGTTTAGTAAAACGATATGCCGCTTCAGCTAATGAGAAAAATAGATTGATAAATACTAGACATATGTTTCTTTTGATTTACAGAACAAGTTGCTCATTATTAAATTCCAAAACTTATGCAGAAATTATATATTGTATGAAACACATTCTCAAAATAAATTCTATCATTACAAAATATAAAATATCAGAATATTGTAATAATTGAAATACGAAAAGGAATTAATAAGAGCTACTTGTTTTTTTATTTATGAGATCTTATTCATTTTACATAGGCAATTAACTGGTAGAAAGAAACCAATTTTAGTAGCATTTTCTCAGAAAGATCACGAAGAAATCATCCTGAGATTTTTAATTAAAAGACAACTCTTTTCTGTCAAGTATAGGTAAAAATTGACTTCATTTAATTTTGACCTCACTGGAAAGTACGATAATTTGCATTTAGATTCTTCAACATAAGAAGTAAAAATTGAATGCAGAACCCTTTTGCTCTCGAAAATTGCCTGTCGTAAAGCTCCTTTCTCCTGACTTCAGCTATAAAGAACTTTCAATGGCACAAAAGTAGCTTGTGAATTAGTACCCTCCCGAATGTGAGATTCCACTGAGAGGGCCATTTCGAAGGATTCTGCGCTAAACGGCTACCTCAGGTCGCAAAGACGAATACGTGCCAGCAAACAAGGGTTCCCCTCCAAAATAGCGCGATCTTCGCAGGGCGCGGCGTCTTTGTGCGAAGCCGCAGCCTGGGGAGCCCACGGCTCAAGAGCTTCGGCTCAAAGCCTCGGGCGGCGCAGACGGAAGACGCGGCGGCGGCGGCTGCGGCTGCGGGGGCGGGGGCGGGGGCGGTGACGGCGGTGACGGCGGTGGCGGCGGTGGCGGTGGCGCCGGTGGCGGCGGTGGCATTGGAGGTGGCGGCGGAGGAGGCGGCGGTGGCGGCAGCGGCGGTGGCGGTGGCGACGGTGGCGACGGTGGCGGCCGCAACAGATGAGCAGCGGCAAAGGAAGAGCGGTGACATGAAAGGCTGGAGCCCCCATGGCAGTGAGAGCAGTGACTCGAGATGGGGGCGACAAGGCTCAGAGGAGATGATAGTGAGATAAGAGGGTTTGAAGGAACGACGGCAATGATTTGGTGACGATGCTAAAGTCGGTATTACCAGCTATATTGCTAGAAATATTAGAGAATGTGACAAGCCAAGATTTTATGATAAGGAGAATCGATAATGGAGATGAGAAAGAAATATTGCGGCTTAAAGAGATAGAAAAACTTTCAGTTAAGGTAAGTGAAATGAATTTCTTGGCGATATGTAAAGGAGACGAAAATGAATCAAGAATCAGACAGATTATAGCCATGGAAGTTGTGTGTTCCTAGGTAATACGTTTTCATAATTTTAGGATAATTTACTAGAAATTTTAACAGGGAATAGGTGAACAAATACTGATCGTTCTGCAGATATGAAAACAAGTAATGGCAAGTTCGTTTGAAAAATGTGATGCATGTAAAATGATGTTCGAAATGGCTGAGAGTTGATATCAATGCGAAAGGGGTTTAAATGTCTACAATAGAGGTGTAAGAAATTTCCAGTTTGAAGGTCACGCCCAAGCCATGAGACGGAGCTCTCGGAGGGGATGCAGATAAAAGGCAGAGTGTAGGTTGGGGGGGTAGCGTCTTTTAGTACGTCCATCTCAACAGCAACAACGGCTTCAGTTTAGGCGAGGAAGCGGCGCTGGCAGCGGAGAAGGCGGTGGAATCTACGGCTCGACGACCGGAGAAAGGACGGGAGGTAATGCAGGAGATCGCCGGCCTCCGTGAAATATCACGCGCGCCCGCGCTATCTCTGGAGGGCGCCCGCGGCAACGGCCACGAGATAGCGCTGACCGCCGCGCCGCAAAGCTCTTTCTGCTGCAGCACCAAGGCAGAGGTCGACTTAGGAGCTGCGTTGAGGGGGCCCCCGCCCCATGGAGCACAATGCGCCTTGGAAGTCTCACCTCAAATATTTCGCAAAGATGGACTAGTATATGCATAGAATTCTTCAGTTTAGCTTTTCACCTTATCCAGAAGGTAAAAGACGCTTCTTAAGGGTACCTGACCATTCAAAAAGAGTAAATTTCTAATTATTGCTTTTAATTCATTCTTGGTAAATTTATGTTATTTCAATAGTGACACAAAATTTCAAAATTAGACATACTTTTAATTTTTTATTATTTTTAAATTGCGTTTTTTAAATCAGGCAATTGACATGTACCTCAAATCACAGCGAATAATTGAAAGGTTAGTACATCAATATAATTATTTATATACAAACATATTTTCTGTTTAAAAATAATTATAATTCAATGATTTGCCGTTAGGGCGCCCATAGGTTGCAGCTGGGAAGGTAGTGGGGCAATACACAGAAGCTAGACTAAAGAAAGGAGAAAACTCTGTATTTACTGCGTCAAAGTCTGTGCCATTGTGTAGCACCACTAGTTTATTAAATAAACCTAAAAAAACATTTATGGTAGTATTTCTTAGTTACAGTAGTATATTCCACACTCTTTGCTACTAAATTTTCTTCGATATTGTTTAAAAATATTTTTAGAACACTATTTGGTAAATTTAAAAATACTTGTATGTCAAAGCGGATTGTCGATAGACGATTGGATATGATAGTTATTAATGATTCTGGTAGGAAAAGTGGCATTTTTGCGAGCAAGAAAGGTTCAACACGAGGCAAATAGACCCTGTGACTCAATTCTACGAGCAAAATAAAATCATTCTTACCACGCGTATCATTCAACTATATTTTAGATAGCCTTACTGACTCATTTCATTCTAATTCAAGTATATAATCACTTAATTTGGTAACTATGTTACGTCAAGTTCAGTAGTAGCCGATGCGGTGACACGAAAGTATTTTGTTCTCTTTGTTGCATTCATTTTTATCCAAACATCTGCGATTCCTTTTACTTTTAGTACCAGTGCTAATTATTAAACGTTTAGCACGCTGTGTGTATCATATAAGTACCCTATTAAACTAGTTTGTCTAAAATATACTTTAAATGTGGCTAAAATTCACGTTATAACGAACTGTTTACGTACTTGAGCTCATGAAAAATCTTGCCCAAAATGGCCTTCTGCAGCTACTTGACGGATAAATAACTATTAAATTATTTCTCAAGACTCCTGGGTTTTCACGTTTTAAAATGTTTAAAAATGTATAATATTGAACTTAAAATTGTGTCTTTTTTATTCTAGATCTTTCTAAATCAGATTAAATTTTCGATTAACTTTTTATGACTTTAGTTTTGATGACTCAGGGTGACCAGCGATCTGGATTTTTGGAATTCGAGTTTTTTTCGGTTTTCCAGGTCTGAGAATACAAATTTTCCAGATTCTTTTTTGCACATTACAATATACTTTTACCTTCTAGAGAGAAAGTTATGCAATGCTGGGGGGGGGATGACTGCGAATTTTCCGCAGAAAAACTCTTATTAACGGGCTTTGGAAGTTGGAAATGTGGAGCGGTGGCGGCGGAGAAGGCATGTGATTTGGATGTTTCTTATATCCAGATGCAAAATTTAGAAAAGAAATCCTCTAAGGCATGATGTAGTCAGAATCCATGTTTTGTGGGTCCTTGATACCGAAAACTCTGTTGACGGCAAAACGTCCGTCCGACAATGAACCTAAACCGTTCAGCCAATTTTCTTGAAAACTGATATTCCTTAATCGATCTGGCGATGCCTCACCCCCTTAAATTTGAAATCGATATTTTAATTTTTTTCGGGGGGGTATTTTACCCTTTACATGAAACCGCTGGGACATTTTCAAAATTTTCAAAGAAATAGCTCCATCGTTTTTGATTAATTTGTTTTGTTGGATAGTGTGAAGGCAGTTAAAGAGAATAGTGCAGGTCTTATGTTCATTGAAAACCTAATTATTCGAAAATTGCTGAAGTTCAACATTTTTCGGCGTCTTCCTACAATTCTTTATTATTATTATTATTATTATTATTATTATTATTATTATTATTATTATTAAAAATAGTTTTCGAAATTAGGTCCTGTACAATTTTACGAAATTTTGAGTACTTTTCGCATAATTTTGTGTGAAATATGGGCAATGTTTAATTTTGTTTAAATCAGTTTTTCTCAAAAAACGACATCAACAATTTTGTTTCAATTGTCATTACGGATTAGGACGTTCAAGAGTGCAGGTCTCATGTTCGTTGAAAATGTTGATTTTTGAAAATTGCAACCTCTCTAAAACTACAATTATGAAGATATGCTTTTGTTAGTGAAATGTGTTAATCAAAAACAAACCTTTATATAATGTCATGTTCAATTTTTCGAAAATATGAGGTTTTCTTCAAAATGAGTCAAACGTTGACTTTTTAAAACAATTTTTCTTAAAAATGCCACAATTTTTTTCCAATTTGGACCTTAGCGTAAAGAACGCTAAAGAGAATGCGCAGGTCTCATGTTTGTTAATATGCCCCATTATTCCAAAACTGACAGAAAAAAATCTGCATCTTCTTACAACTTTAATTGTTAAGATACAGTTTTTACTAATGAAATATGTTCATAAAAACAGATCTTCAAATAAGGTAATGTTAAATTCTGCGAAAATATGAGTATGTTTCGTGATATTTGGCATCAAACATAGTCGCAGGTTTCAAATTTCCTGCGCTTCGTGAACATAATTTGAGAGGTCTTTGGAATCTATTATTCTTATAAAAGAAAGTAGATTGGTGGAAGGTAATGAAATTAACTTCGAACTAACAGATTACTTCTTTGTAATCGCTTTTTAATTGTGATCGCTAATTAAGGTATGTTTCATTTGTAAAAGTTTAAAATTACTGTTTATGGCTATCGAAATACACGCTGATAAGCACAACAGGCGCTTCTTTGAGTTGGTGGGGTTAATATTATATTAACAGTATTTCTAATACTTAACATGAAAGAAAAATTGAAAAATTTTAGTACCATAAATTTGTACCAGCTTTTTAACTTTAATTTCATATTACTACCTATGGAACAATGCAGCGAACAATGCAGAGATGCAGCCTTGGGGAACAATGTAGCGATGGAAATAGGCTCTACTCGTATTTTCTGGCGCGCAACCCGTTAAGATCTCCGCATGTTCATTTTCTTCGTGCTCCGTGTCAATTCGGACACTGTCACTCTTAATCTCCGTAAAGGCTTTAAGCAAAGATAGCTTCGACTGCGCTCTTCTACAAAATAAGTTAAAATTCCCTTTAAATATTATGGACGTGATAACATAGTCGTTTCGATGGGAAAAATAGTGTAAGTGGTACCGCGGATGTCATTAAAGAAGTGGTGCGACACTAATTGAAACTCAAACAAACTTACATTATTGTGGTAGTGTTAACAAATAATAATAATAACAATAATAATAATAATAATAATAATAATAATAATAAAAATAATAATAATAACGAATCGAAACTCATCTACTGAGTTCCTGATGAGACGTATGTTCCGCAAATATCTCGTTCATGCATATGCAACCCAAAGGCAACCGTATACCTGCTAAGGGGTGCTGCTACCCACGTTACACCTATACAAGTGGCAATGTTTGAAGTTGTGTTATGCGTGAGTCAAGAACTTCGCAATCCTGAAGAATACTTTAGACACTTCTCATACATACTTCGATTTTAACAGTCGCCATTATCATGTTCCGGGTTGAATTCTGCATTTTACTGAATATGATGCCGTACGTGAATTTGTGCTAAATGTTGAAAAAAAACTGAAAATAACAAAATATCCCGGTTTCCGTATCAAATTCCCGTTTTCCTCCGTTTTTTTCAGGCTTTTTTAAATTCCCGTTTTTTCCCGGTTTTCAAGGATTCCAGGTTCGCTGGCCACCCTATGAATTTAAAATTATACTTATACAATCTAAGTAAGTATAAATTATCAGTTTTATTTGACTACTTTTACGAAACATTAATAAATTACTTTGATTTTAAAATGTTACGAATAGTCACTTTAATAAACCTTGATCTTTTCAAGAATTCAACTATCCTCAATAAATGAGATGTTTTCAAGAATCAAGAATCCTCGGTGTAATAAGAAAGAAATTTATTTGCGAGTGAACTAACTTATTAACACTAACACTATTCTTAGTTTAATACATTTCGGGAATCAAGAACAAAAGTAATCCCAACTCCTCAATTGTCAAGTACGTAATATCAAACAATTTGTTTTGACGATGCGATGTGACTTGTGCTGTATGCCTATGATTTATTAACTTAGGGGTTTTATTTAATTAGGGGTTTAAGGGGTGCTTTTTGATTTAAAAAATGTTAAAGTGTGGGATATACTTTACATCAAGATAATTGTTATCGATTACAACTAGAAAGCAAAAATAAAATTCATATTATGGTGCAACCCTCATGAACCCATGAAAATATGAGAGACGTACCATTTAATGTTTAAACGTTATTTACATTTTTTATAAATAACTGTATCATTATTTCTTTTACAAAGAAACAAACTTAGGCACTATAATAATTATTGTTTCATGTTATTTATTTGTAACATAAAATCTATACATTATCATGAACTTAAAGGGAAAAAGTGGCATGAAAAATGCAAGTGTGGATGTGATTAATTGCACGTGAATTAATGTGACACACTAATTAAATATACACATTGAAAATAAAATGATTATAAATATCGTTTGTTGTAACTCGTAATGATTAGATACAACGCCGCAAATATATCATTTTAGTCTTACTCGTAACACGCCAAGCAGCATACCAAATTGACCCTAATAAATCCAACGTCACAATCATTCACATATATCTATTTTCTACTTAAGAAGAAATGTACAAGCACACTTACTAATATATGCCATCTAATGTTGCTCCGGTGTCATACGATTCGGTAGCTTGTAGTCTATCGCTGAGTCTGAGAGGCGAACTATGATGAGAATGAGGAGGAAGTGCCATGCGACTACTTCTTCGAAACAACACAGCCTACGCACAGCCCCTGCACCACATCACTTCCGTTGGCCCTGCTATCGGAACAAAAATATTCGGTTAAATTCGGCTTTTCGAATAGAAAAAACTATTTACAAGCTGAAACCACAAATCACACTCACGGAACAGTATACGTATTTATACAGTAACGCAGCTCCGTGTTAAATGCCCTATGACGGCGTGTTGGTCCGCTACGTTAGGGATGTGCGCAGTCATCAAGGAATACTAAGCCGCCTTATAATTGCCTCATAGAGCATCGTTCTCCTAAATCTAATCAAAAAGTAAATGGTTTTTAAATATATTTTAATTTCCTAAGGCACATAACTAATACGACGTGTGAAGTTTAAGTTTTGAACAATTTTTAAAGTAAAGAAATGATTTAAATATAATGAATATTGTCCATTGAAAGTGATTAGTGGAAACATGAGGAAGAACAATTATTTCTATACTCTTTACAAAAGCGCTTAGAAATGTAAGTAAGTAATGTAAGAATTCTAATAGGTTGTTTCCTTCATTATTACAACAATTAATTGTAGAACAGTGCACCCTCTTCTACAAATGCATTTTTATTAGCGTGTTAACTGGAAAAGTATAAGAATTCAGTTGGTGTATACCAAATATGTTACCATACATGTCATACGTAAGATTGAAACATTGGTTCGATGTAATTTTACGTGTTATTTAATGATTTTTCCTTGAAATCCTAGGAATATAACACAAAATCATACGAATTTTCTTATCAAGTTTTTAACCAGCTCTTAATTAACGCAATTTCACAAAGAAATCCGTATACTTCAGTAGCATCTATCCATAGTTTTACTTGATATTCACCAAGATCACGAGCTGTATGCGCGCGCATCCCTAACTAGCCAAAAAACTGGCGGAGCCGCGATACTGTTTAAATACGCATACTGTGCCCACGGTTGGGAGCCAGAACGTCATGTGGATGGAAGCCGGATGTACACACTGACCAATATTACACAGGTGCATTTCTCATTAACATTCTACCATAAAATTATGGGAGGATGGAAATTAATATTTTGCATTCATTAATCACTCGCATATCACAATGGTGTAGAAGCATAGAACAGTGTCAAAGTACACGAAGCCTAAAAGGCCAGGTTTGATTCCTATGAAAGGCTTTGAAATTTTTTTTCATATTGTACTCCTCCGTTCGCACAGGCATTAACATCCTAAGAGGCAGCCAACTAAATTTCTGGGTTTCAGAAAAACAATTACAAGGAGAATGATATTATGATACAATTAATTAAAAATATTAATTACTTAATTAATAACTATTATTGCTTTCATGTTGAATCACATACAGTGTTGCCAGATGGTTTGGAGTGCCTATTCATCAATTAATGTGTGTCAGTTCTTCAAAATATCAGCCGCGCGAAATAAGGAACTGAACATATTTCAATATGTTCATTTCCTTATTTATTCCAATATAATTTATTACGTAGGAATACGGAGCCCATTACAATTTTTTGGGAGTCACAGCCTCCTTGCCCTTCCTCTGTATGCAGTAAGCAAATCACTTAGTTTTCTACTTTTTTGGCGTTAAAAAATGATATGAAATAACTAATAGTGCTAAAACAACACGTACTTTTTCGAGCGTATTTTCACGCAAACACTCAAATTTTCGAAAAATTGTACATGCCCTTATTTCAAAATCTATTTTTAAGGAACAGATTTCATTAAGGGAAGCAATATATATCTTTAATATTTTAGTTGTAGAAAGACGCCGAACGAATTTTGAACAATTACAATTTTGAAAAAATAAGGGTTTTCGAACATAAAACCTGCACAATTGTCGTAAACGTCCTTCACATTATCCAATAACAAAATTCAATAAAAACGATGGAGCCACTTTTTGAAAAGAGATCCCAGGGGCTTTATGAAAAGTACCCCCAGAATTAAAATATCGGTTTCAAATTCAAGGAGCCGCGACTTCAGCCAGATCGATAAGAGAATATCAATTTTGGAGAAAATCAGCTGAACGGTTTAGCCGCTAGTGTTGTTCAGAGAGAGACGAACGGTCGGCCAGATAGAAGTTTTGCCGTAATTTGATTTTTAAGTATCAATGACCTACAAAACATGGATTATGGCAACAGCAAGTGACAGGATTTTTTTAATGATTTTAGCAACTGGTTTTATCCACTTTTTCGTTACAAAGGCCATGTAATATGAGTTTTTCTGCTGAAAATTCACCATTTTTCCGCACAGCTTTCCATAACTTTCTCTCTACTCCGTAGCGACAAAGTAAAAAGGAACTTTTCAATATGTTGCGGTGAATGTGATAAGAACTAATGTAAAGGCAGTTAGTTTTCACAATTCAAGTCCACATGGAAGTATTGTTAAGAACATCCTCTGAAGACGAAAAAAAAACTGCATCTAATTGTTGGAGAATAAAATAAAAGAAACGCACAATGGTGGAAAAACATGAAACTTTAACACTCAAAGCACATAAAAGGAAATTAAATGTACCTCTCTTAATTTTGAGTTTCCAGTACTTTGTGGTCGAGACATATATACAGTATATAAAAAATGGTAAAATGTTTATTTTATTGTATATTATTATCATTTGAATTCGAGCAGAAAAAACAGACATCCGTATCTGAAAGCTGTGTTATATGATCCGCTAAAATTTGAGATTTTTTCTCTTTATTTGATATGATTCAAAAAGTTCCAAATCTATAGACCCCTGAAAATGATGTGACACGCATACTTCAAATGTTTACTCGAAATCAGTGTCCCATGTTTAGAACAGATTCGTTTGATTCAATATTCCAGAAGTCCATTATAAGGTCTTCAAACGACTTGCTTTAGCTCAATTTCAACGGTGCAAAACAATTTTGTTAAGTTTAAAATGTTAAAGCCCTCTTTTATCCAAGAGCAAGAATGTATGGCACTCTTCTAAACTACAGTCACAGTGGGTTAAAATATAATTCTTATGTTCTTTCTAAACCTACGAGTACAAATCGTTTGGATTGAGTCAGTGCAATTAAATCTTTTGTGTACATTTAATGTAAACAAGAAGTGTAACAAAATAATGTAACTGTGATTAATGCACACTAATTAACTGTGCACATTAACTGTTCACATTAATTAAATTCAAATATTGTTGCTCAGATATTCCCTATGTTAATACAAAAAAGAAAAATCATAGTTTCGAATATGTAATTATTTTTACGTTAAATACAAAGAAAGTTCAACATTATTAATTTTAGAATCATAATACAATATACAATATAATTAATAAATATGTCATATCACACTATAATATAATGACAGCAAAATGTAACACGCATAGACATATCTCCTGCAATACGTTACTATAAAATATTTGCATTACTCCATCATATTTAGGAAACCTTTTTATTCCTTCAGTTTTTGGAAAAAGAGTAAAGGATATAATAGAAATATGGAAAAAATATTGACTTGAATACATAAATGTCTCGAATAAAAATAAATATCTTGAGGACAAAGAAAACTGAATATAAACTTTGCACTTTAAACTCTGCATATTCCTGCCGAATACAAATGCCTCCATTTCGCCTGAAAGTAAAAGCAACCTCACGGGTCCAATGTATTCCACTCCGGAATCAGGAGCCCATGAGACAAAACTCGAAGGAAACTGCCTCCCGCACTACAAGCTCTGCTGCCTGCGCATCTGGAAGTCGATGGCCGCAGTCCTCGTCGCATCGCCTGGCGGCGCGGTGCGGGTCACAGGCGGACTGAAGGCGAGTGGCGGTGGCAGCATGGAATGGCGGCAGGGATGGGGGCGGGCTCAAGGGAATGGGTTGGGGTAAAAGTGGAAGAGGAAAAACGAAACGCGAGGATAGAGGATGAAGCGAGATCACTGGATGCACACGCGTGATAAGATCGGAGGTATGGTCGTGGTAGGGGGAAGTGAGGGCTGGGAAGGTGAGTGTGGAGACGGAGGAGAGCGGTTGGAGACGGTGCTGAGAGCGAGGGAGGCGGTAGAGGGCGAGGGAGGCCGAAGTGGGCGAGGGAGGGCGAAGGAGGCGAGGGAGGCGGTAGAGGACGAGGGAGACGGTATATGGCGATGGAGGCGGTAGAGGGCAAGGGAAGCAGTAGAGGACAAGGGAGGCGGTAGAGGGCGAGGAAGGCAGTAGTGGGAGGGGAGGCAGTAGAGTGCGAGGGAGGTAGTAGAGGGTGAGGGAGTCAGTAGAGGGCGAGGGAGGTAGTAGAGGGCGAGGGAGGCAGTAGAGAGAGCGAGGGAGGCAGTAGAGGGTGAGGGGGGCAGTAGAGGGCGAGGGAGGGCGAAGGAGGCGAGGGAGGCGGTAGAGGGCGAGGGAGGCAGTAGAGGGTGAGGGAGGCAGTAGAGGGCGGGGGAGGTGGTAGAGAGCGAGGCGCGAGACCGAGCGACAGCGGCGCTTCTCCCATCACGCGCGGCCCCACTTCACAATTTCCCGATGCGACAACTCCAATTCCTCTCCCATATCTCGGGGCGCGGCGCGGGGCCGGAGGGCCGGAGAGCCGGAGGACGCCTAGAATAGAAATCGAAGGATCGCACACGCGGCGAAGCTCCCTGCGGCACCGATCCCTCAGCGCCGGCGAAACTCGCGGCGGCGGCGGCGGCGGCGGCGGCGGAGCGGCAAAGCAATTCCGAAGAGGCGAAGGACGCCTTGCGGACGTGATGCGGGCCGCGTGTAGGAGTTCCACATCCGCCGACTCCGCCTACATCTCCAACTCCAAAGCGGCCCCGCCCCGCCCCCGCCCCTTTCCCTCGGTCACCGTCGCCAGCGCCGGCGCCACCCATATCACCGAAGTCCCCTCCTCATCTCTACCATCACTCTTATTCTCAACCCTGTGCCCGAATCAGCTCTTGCTTCCCGCCCTGCTTCCGCCTCTTACGTCACTTCTGGCGCCGAAACCGGCTTGTCAGCCTCGACTTCACCCTCACCCCAGCCTTCTGTCTTCGTCGTTGCCCTCCATGACGCGTCCATCACCGCCGTCATCTCTACTCGCGGCCCCCATTCTCTTCGTCTCCCCCTCTCCTCGTCTCGTCATCTGCCTCCGGCACTGAAGAACATTCCCCTCATTTTCAAATTCGTTTCCGTCATGTTCACATGAGAGCCAGTTTCTTACTCCATCCTTGCCTTTACTGCAAACTGCATCCCTGCCTCTTCAATACACTCTCCTCTGAGTCTTCAGAGGAACTTTCGTTGCTGAATACCCAATACAAAAAATTTGTTTTTAGAATATGTTATTGCTACATCTGAATGCCTTCAAAAATAATGTTTATATGTGGCTTTATCAAGATATAAAAACTTTTTGACGATTTTTCGAATGGCTTAGTATAAGATCGAAATTTGGAACAGTAAAAAGGTAGTAAAATCTTTTTTATGAAAAAGATCCACTTCTTTGGAATTCACACGACAGTTTGAAATTGAAAAAAAGGTCTTTGATAGTCCTTGTTAAAAAGGCCAGTTTTCTGCATTCTCATTTACATTAATGCATGCGTTTTACAAGCTGTAACCAATGTACTATGCCAACAAATCAAATATTTGAAACATTTTTTTATTATAAATATATTTAAAATGTAATATAATAATAACACGCCCTTGTAACCTAGTATTATTACGAGGATTTAAAGAAGTTTTCATTTTTATGTTTATTTTACTAGAGCCTTCATATTCAAAGAACAGCAGTGTCATAAGCAGGAGCTCTAGACTTTTCTATAAACAAAATGAAACACGACATAATCATTAGCTTCTGACGTTGAGTTGAGAGGTTAAGATAATTTAACTTGCAAGAACGTTTTCAATAGTATTCGAGACGAAGGATTCTGTCCACATTGTGGAATCTTTCCGGTCTGCTCTCGTTTATCGAATTTCCTTGCAATTTTCATCGCCTTCTGCATTTTACACGTGTTTGCATATTAAATTTCCTACCCCAGTCTTAACTCCCCTTGCTAATAACCTTCCGATTTTAGAGCGTTTAATGCTGCCGAAGCCTTCGCAACGTCGTCTCCTGCCGTCTCCTCCGCCGTTTGCTGCCGCTTCCACTGCACCTGCTTCTGTCCCCGCCTCCACCACCCGTTGCCATATCCGTCCCGCTATCTACGCCCCAGAACGCCTCTCGCATGCAGATACGCCGGCGCGGCACCGCCGACTCCGCGCTTGCCATGGCAATCTCCGGTGCCATCTACGAGGACAGCATGTCTACTTCAGGCGATGCGGCGCCTCGTGCTATCAACAAAGCGCCTTCTGTCACTACACAATCCCCCGTTGCTTGTCGTTATTCCTGCCTCCATCAGTGCCTTTAATCTCGCTTTTACTGTTATTTATCTATCCCACTTTTACTTTTTGTTGTTTTCCACCATATTTTGACAGTATTATGAAGCCGATTTGTGAGCTAGCGTTGAATGTTTAGTGACTATTTCCTTCCAATTCTACATAATATTTTACGTGTAATTTTGGAAAGGATAAAAATAAAATGTGCCAATAGAGAATGAAAATTCAAAATTTTCTCATGTTTCAAAAATACTTTCTGTTATATACAAAAATAATGTTGAATCTAAATTATTATGTTGCAACATATGAACCAAAAGTTTTAATGTAGACAGCGTTTGAAAAATATAGCTCTCAGACGAGATAAAATGCATGATATGAATCAAAAATGAAATGACCGTAAATTAATTTTTAAGGGCATCTTATGCTATCTGAGTTCTGCTGAAGATAGTACTGAAGATCATCTCCATGCAGAATGTTAATATGCTAGAAGGTGAAAGGTACAATTCGTGGCAGGGTTAAGCATAACTTCTCAAGAAAATTTTAATCTTAAATAGAAGTTTTATTTTATTGCAAAAATACAGCCTTCCTATGATTATCTACACTGTATTCTACATGACGCTTTAAGCGTTTCGCAAGTATTTCAATTTATTATTGTTTTTAATGTTTGAATCAAATTCTATCTGATTTGCGGGATATGTCCTACATGCTTCATCAATGGATCCACCGTCTGACATTCATTTTTGTTTAATCCCGGTATACTTTTATCGAAAACCTCTTCCTCTATCTCGCAAAGAATGCAGAATTCATTTCTGTCTTCACCCTTAATTTTTACTTCCAACCGTTCTAGTTTTAGAACTGAGTCTGTACATGGTGGTGGTGTTTGTAGGAAAGGCACTGTATTTCCATTTCTCAGGCATTTAGAATAAGCAATAGCCTAAGAATTAAGAAGGAAGGAGTTCACATACAAGAAAAAACGTTCTTCAGTGTTTCGGTTTTTAAGGTGTTGGTGCGAACGTTCTTCAAAAGTCGATAGAAATGATATTGCTTCAGAGAATCATTAGGGTTCTTTTAATGACATTCAAGCACTTTGTTTCTGCAACATTTTATTGGCCTGAAAGCTGAAACATCAGATGGTTGCAGTATCCTGGTAGCTTTTTGATACAATACGACACACAAAGTTGTATGCAATGCTCACTTGTTTGACTCGTGAGATGGCTCTTGTGCCTACGTTCAAACAGAATTAACGGTGTTGAAAGATTTTGCCCTTGCAAGAATGGCACTAGATGTAACCGATGTACTTACAAGAGATCTCAGCTGTATCACTTATACAAGCTCTACTAATGGGCCAAGAGTCAGGCACTGAACCTCCAAATTCAGCTGATACCCTCTAATAAGGCAAAACTGCCATGGGGAAACAACTGAACAACTTTCAGAAAAAATAGGCATTGCTGTTGTATAATTTCTAGCTTCTTTTGGTCTTAATTCTTTGAAATTACTTGGATTCAAAACGAAACATGTTTGTTTCATCCTCGTTGAAAAAACTTTCAGGAAGTTGAAGGTTACCACATTTATCTTCATCATTTAAACTTGCGTGATTTCCGAGAACCAGTTTCGAATTTCGTTTTCAGTGAAACGCTGAAATGACTGCCAGAAGTTTGGATTTTATTCTCCGGATATCTACGTAGGAAAAGTCCGGTTCCAGCCAACGCCTGGCTATTGTCTGAAAAAGGATTTGGTCTATCATTTATTTCAAAAAATTCTTTAACGCTTGTAATTTCATCTGCTTTACATCGAGGAAATTCCTTATTCGAGCTCTTTATTATCCACTTCTTGAGAATATTTTTTTTCATTTTTAGTCAAAATTGGAGAACCAAGGACTCTTGACTTTTTCTTTCTCCATTTGAAATTGAATTGATGCTCAATATTTATTGGTTGCTACATTCTTCAGCATACCCGTTGTGGCACCTGGAATTGCATCTTCTAAAATAGTAGGGTCGTGTGTCTTTTCTTTTGCGAACATTTCTGCTTTTCGTAAACAAAACATATTAAACCTTTATGATATAATTTAATAATAATAATAATAATAATAATAAGCAAAACGAACGTTTTGCAATAACTGTCACGATTATCCATTGATATATTTGGCACCCCCACGCCAACACCTATAACGGAGTGTCAGAATCAAGCTTACGATACATAAAATTGAAGCGCTTGAGATAGCGATGTTAGCACATTTATTTAAAAATTTGCTGCGATTACAATTATTGGCAATCCCTGAAAATAAATAAAAGGGGACATTTGCACTCACTTAGGAAGTAGAATTGTTAGATTGTGAATCTTCATAATGAAATGGCAAAGCAATAGTAACTTGACCATAGTTTAAAAAAAGTGCAAAATAATATATGATGTTATTAATAGTATTCGTCAGTATTTTTAACTTTCTAGGAGCTAAACTAAAACAATGCTACGTCCTGGCATAAATAGTATTAACAAAGCGGAAAATGAAATTGTCTTAAACCCATAAAAATTAATTAAATACCGAAACAGTAATGAAGGTCATAATTCAGAGAAGAGAAAACACATTTTATGAGTTGTTCCCTCACGTGGGCTCCCAGACGAGCCTCTTGTCCTTCTCCACTCGCAATGTCATCTCCTGCCCCAGCAGTACCGCCGTAAATCCATCACGGCTCTCCTGCCACCATCACACCCGCGGTCAAGGGCCACCGCGCAGCAATAAACGCCCGATGGCTTCTCTCATCTGCCACCATATTTCGTCACGATCTCTTTCGCCTCTGGGGATCAATCGGAGGCACATGGGGCTGCCGCCAGTGCACCGGCTCTCTAGACATCGAAACTCCATTTCCCTGACTCCATGGGGAAATTCAGGTGCATATGACAAATAATGGCAGAGTTTTAATGTAACTTGTGAGCCCCAGTATATTTTCAGTTTATATAATTATCCCTAATCTAATAGCTTCAAGTATTATGATGTGATTGCGAACTGCTCAGGAGTTGTGAAAATATGAAAATAAAACACATTTTCTGACTTAATAACAAGAAGCGTTTTTCGCGCTTTACACCATTGATAATACCACTCTTCAGACATAAGAGGCCATACCTCAAATAAGACTAAGGAATAGTTAACTAAGACAACGAAGGCCTAATCTGAATTTGTTCAGCTGATATAACGAATATTTTATACAACGATATTCACACTAGAAGAATTTATGGAGAAATAATTCTAGTACGTTCTACAGTTGTTCAGTAATTTACTCCTCTAGATTATATCAAGTGAATCAGTATAATTGATTATATTGCAGATGATTTTTTCCTAACGTAATGCGATCAACCGTTCAGATCGCACTATTCGCATTTTCCACTTTCTACCAAACCTCAGGTAACCTTTTGCCTCTCCGCACCCGAGACATCAATAAAAAGATCCATTTTCGCCATCCACCCCCACCCCCCCGCAGCCGCCGCCATCGAGGCTGCCGCGTCGGTTCCCGCCTGGATTTCTTGTCGCCTCCTCCGCTAACCCCATGTCGTACTTCCTTGAGCCGCCTGCCGCGTGCGCCGGTCCCCTTTCACAGGGGCGCGGAGCGGTGGTGCGGTGCGGCGACGTCGCCCTGGCCACAGCCACACGGAATACGTAAGCGCGCCTCGGCATCCGCGCTTATGCGTCGCGCCGCGCCGCGCCTCGCGTGGGCCGATCCGGCTTTTCTGCTCCCTCCGCTCCGTCAGGGTTGCGGTATAGCAGTGGTGCATACTGCTTTCATGCCCTGGGCTACCGCTGACCTTGGAAATAAACTTTGACTATACATAATGTACACTGTAATGACTGTACACAATACAAACTTTAATTATGTAGTTTGTCTAGTTTGTACTACTTTTATTATACAATTATATATATATATATATATATATATATATATATATATATATATATATATATATATATTCATGAAACGCATTCATTTATTACAATTTCTCGTTATACCAACGACGATTAAAAGACTTCTCTAATAAACTCTGTTCAAAACACTCATTGTCAACAGAGAAACTTCCCGAAGTTTGCTGTGACATTTTTTCAAAATGTCTTTCCAAATATCTGACAATAGCTAACTTTGACACTATCACATAATAATTAATACGTTGCAATTTCAACACTTAAAACACGCTTATGTATTTGTACACTCACCACCAATCGTGTGTGTCGAGCACCAAATCGTGTGTGTCGTGGCACATCTAATTTACTATGTCCGTTTACTGCCCACTGCCTCCGAACTGGTCAGAGCGTGTCAAAAAACCGCTCGGGAAATCAGCAACCTGAGCCCTTTCTTACCAGTAGGAGGGGGAGTGAGTCATGCAACGAACGCACGCTGTGTGGATGCCGCTGGGTGCCAGCGGTTTCTTCGGCGTTGCTGCCTATTAAGAGGACTGATAAGAAGACTAGCGAGCGATTTAATACACATATCAACAGAACTGATTACACAGAATTTTGAAAAATGTATGTGAATTTTGAAAAACTGAAAAATAATGTGGCCTGTAGTTATTTTTAGTATAATATATCTTGTCAGACTTTTGTTCTTGTAATGTTCCCGGGCTACCGCCGGGAGCCTAGGTAGCCCACAGTATATTCCACTGCGGACCATTCACCTCTACGCCCGCTGCAGCCCTTTGTATCTCTGTATCTGCAGTATCCGCTGCAGCGCTTTGTATCTTTGTATCTCTGCCCATCTCGCCTCGCACGCGTTGCGTTCCAGTGTCTCGGGTTCCAGTGAGTTTTGGTTCCGGAAACGCCAACTACTTAGGTCACTGGAGCCATAAGTGTAGTGCATGTTATTTACAGGGAGGTGGCCGAGTTCTTCTTTCACTATAGTGTGAGATCCGACGCCGACCTACAGGTCAGATTATGGATTTCCTCCTCCGACTGTCTCCCCAGTGTCAACTGGGACTAGTTGTAAGCTCCGGAATTCGCAAGAAATCACAAACAATACCATTCAGAGTAGCCGGTCGTTAAAATTCTCTTCCGAAGAATGGTTGAATTTGACCCAGCTAAGGTCGAAAATTCGCTGCCGGACTCGACCTCTAGAATCTCCTGATCAACGTTACTGCATAGGCAAAGGTGTTGCCGCTGAACTATCGCAGCCACTGGCATGCATTGGGTTTCGGCTTCTTGCGTTCGATGCTGGATTACCGATACGTTGGAAATTGGACGCCAAAGCAGTGGATGTTCTATTATCCAGGAAAGGGCTAAGCAACCCCTCGGATCGCAATTTCTCAATAGAGCTGACAGTAGGATTAGTGTGGATCAGGTCGCAAATGTAGCTTTGGTACATAAATAGCTAACATAACAACCACTTTGAGGGAGTACCTATATAAAAATATGGCTGGGAGCCCTACATAAACGGTGACAAAGTTCAAGACACATTTTAACAAATTACGAAACATATTGTCAAACATCACTATAATTTATAAACAAAATAAATGTTTAAATCTTAGTTGTCTAGCTTATTTCATTCCTTATTATCTTTAAAATTAATCATATTTTTAAAATAATTTACTGCATGTCAAAATAGCTGTTCTTGGTAGTACCTATATACATTGGATTTTTTTCTTGTGAAAAATACTTTCACCTCGGCCTTAATTTTTAACAATTATATTTCATACGAAATTATATTTTATAACATACATAGAACATATAACATTAATGTTACATCATATTTATAAGTAGCAACATTGTAACACTACGCGTATAGATAGAGAACATACTAAAATACACGTCTTCTATAAAAAAAAATCACAAGCCAGTCTTTTGGCAGCATCGTACAGAAACTTTAATGTCCGTATTTCGTTAGAAACACCTATTTATAGACAGATTTTTCTCCGGCGACTTCACAGCTCCCACATGTCTCCCAATGGTACACAGGACTTCGCATTCTCCTATTCCGCGCGGGAGGGGTGGGTGGGTGGAGCGGGAAGCGTGAGGTCGCGCTACAAGCGGCCGCGAGCTTTTGAAATGTCATCCACAGCGCACGTGGAAATTACGGCCGCGGAAAGGCGGAGAGGGGCGGGGCGCATCGGAGCGGGGCGGGGCGGGGCGGGGCGGGGGAGAGGCTCCTCTCCCCTCGGGATTCGAGGTACGTCATTGTGCATTACGTATCCGTGGTAATAAAACACGGCCACGCCACGAGCCGCTGTCCCCGAATTTCGAGGACACGAGCGACGACAAAAAGAAAGGGGGATGAATACAGCCGGGCGGGCCGAAGCGCCGCCCTGGAATGCGATGTGCTGGGCTGATGTCACGCGTGCAATGAAGGGGAGGGGGCGGGGTGAACTGCGGCGCTGTGGCTCGAGTGGCTACGCGACGCGATCTTATTGGCGCATGTCACAAACAAGAATGTCACCTGCCCGAAACAAACTCTGCTCTGCGTTGGATGTATTCTCCTTCGTTTTAATTCCATACAATTCTAAATGCAAAAGTAATTAAATTGTAAAACAAGAATAAATTCAGGGTGTGTGCATTGGAACACGTGCTGCATTTGAAATTTGGTCCAGCTTCCAATTAACTACTGTATTGTGGATATGTTGAATCTCTAGTATGGTTATACACTGCTGTGTTGCGGGCTGCGTTTACCCCTAACGACCATTTATTTCTCCGACCGTTACGTGGGCCATGTTATCTGTTCTTAGCAAATTATAAAAGCAACTACGACCGGATGAATAATATAATTAATCAAACTTAACTCCGAAAGATGAGCGAGACAATATTTTGCGCATAACAGGGCATTCATTGCAGTAAATTTAGTTCTCGTCATTCTAAGATGTACGATGTAATATTTTCTTATTAGCCACAATTCTGATCTCATTCTTTGTACTACTTGTACATAAATCATTTAATTTAAATGCCATTTATTCTACAAATCTAATATACCGTTTGATTATAATTCAATTTTTTGAAAAGGAAAAAAAAAACTTTTCCATGAAAAACGCTCTTGCAAATTGTATCTCGTGCGGCGCTGCGGTGCAATACCGCAAATCGCCAACGATTCTCTGCGGCTGCCCATGCCAAGGACCACAGGGCGAGGGGCTAGGGCGCCCTGACGGCCAGGAATTACACGCACTTTGCGAATGCGTTCCACATATTTCTTTCTCTCCTTTCCGGTTTTACGGTGCTTGCGAGTTTTGCTTTCGAATTTATGTTCCCTGCTCTCGCAGACTTCCTCCAGAGCCAGTCCTAAGTTCAGACGTAATTTGTGTCCTCACACAAATTGTGCTTGCGTATATTTTTCTTGCAAATGCGAACTGTTCTACCCAATCTGAAACAGTACAAAGCCTTTCTTGATGAGTTTACATCACTAGGAGAGTTTGGAATAACTCAGAGTTAAGTATTTTATTTGCCGTAAAGTTGAACCGTGAAGACTTATCGGGTAAATTAATCCGTTAAAGAAGTTGTCTATGACCATCCTTGATAGAGGTGTCTTAAACAAAGTTGTTGGAGACTAAATTCTCCATATTCATAGGAATTTATTAATATTCTGAAAACATAAAACGTGTTTCACCAATATCAAATATTTGTGCTACGCATTCATTTCCGTAATGAAACTTCAAAGGAGGCAATCAACGCGACGAGTCAGCTTCAACATAAATATAAAAACGCACAAAAAACATTCTCTCAGAGATACTGGTGTGATGAAGTTCTCAAAGACTGGCCAGAAATGAGATTTCCAGTTCAATCCAGCATTATGCAACAAAAGGTTTTTTCTCTCTCGTCGCGGTACAAAATGCATTAGAGTTAGTACTTTTTAAAATGAATATTATTCTTTTATTATATATGTGATAAAACTTCAAAGGATGTCTATTGATAAAAATGTTATGTTAAAGTCTCCAGTGTTTTCATAAATACATACAAATTTTCTTCTGCTTGCTATTATCAGACCTTTGCTGAGAGTCAACAAAATTATTTCGTATTGATCACTGCTTAATTCGAGAAGATGTGGTGCTCTTTTGTTTCAACTTTTTTAGACTTTTCTTCTTTAGTTTACAAGAGCAATTTTAAAGAGTTATGTGGAGAGTATAGCTGTAGAAAATATATCATAAAACTAAAATCTACTAATGAAAGTAAGCTTCTGAGAAAATTATTTTTAAAATTATTATACTAATGATGTATCACTTACAATATTACTCAACATATTATCAAATCAATGTATTATATTTTATAAATGTTCGTGCATTGATTGTCAGAAGAAAACGAATTATTTGAGCTTACTTCCCCATCTGTAGCTGGGAGCAAGTTGATTTCAATTCCGTAGAAAGGTGCATAGAAACGAATATGAAACAATATTCCGATGATAATTGAAGCTTCTTTCTTGCATCCTAATCTTTACAATATATGGAATTTTATGGGTACTTACTGTTGTAAATAGTTAAGTATGTAATGGTTTACATACTTAACTATCTACAAAATTACAAATGCAGCTACGTATAAATAATATGCACTAACAAATACAACGATCTCTTTCAATGGTTTTCAAACTTTCACTCTTTTCTTTCAAAATTGAATGAAATACATACTATGTGCAATTTTTTCTCCTGCAAACACAGAGATAGCGCATTTTTTGTAAAATGAATGAATTCCAGCAGATAATTAATTCATTTTCAAAAGGTCTAGCTTTCTCCTTGCACATCCTGAGCATGCGCTTCCATTCAAAGACGCACAAGCTCAAATCTGCAGAACAAGTGAGACCAAGTCCAGAGGCTGCTGCAGCGAGCGACGCAAGGCGAGTGGCAGGAAGCGTGGGAGCTGGGGTTCAAGTTGAGGAAGGTCTGGTCGAGAGAGAGGGGTGAAAAGGAGGTATATCGAGGCAACGCACGGGCGATCGCAGGAGCGCGGACGTCATGGCAGCGAGGTGGAGCTGAACGAGAGGTGAAGAGACCTGCGAGGCCAAGGGGCGGAAGAGAGAATGTGTGCGGTGGCGGGCGCGTCCGCGACTGAGCGGCGAAGGGCTGGAGGAGGGGGTGTAAAGGCAAGAAGCGTGAGGGGTGGATGTTGACGGGGTGTGGCGCTAGTGGGAGGGGTCGGTCTGGGGGTGGAGAGCGGAGGTATGGGTCGAGAGCGGTGCGGTGCGGTGGCTGGGAGGAGGAGGGGCGGGAGCACCGTGACAGAGCGTTCCCCGGAACACAATGTGGGCCCCGCGCAGCGGCGGCGGTGGCGGTGGCGGCGGCGGCGGCGGCGGCGGCGGCGGCGGCGGCGGCGGCGGCGGCGGCGGCGGCGGCGGCGGCGGCGGCGGCGGCGGCTGGCTTTATCGCGACCGGAGCTCGCGGCGTAGCGCAGGGCAACGCGGGGCTGCACAGCGCTGCGGGCCAAGCCCGCTTTATCTCCGTCACTCCCCGAATGCGGCGGGGCGCTCTGTTGTCTCGCTGCATTGTTCGCGGGGCGGCGGCGGCCGCGGGCATCTCCGTCACCCCCCCCGCCCCCCCTTCGTAGACCCGACGCAGCGGCCTCCGTACGGCTCGCCTCGCATCCGCGACTGTGTGGCGGAGCCAGCGAGTGAGTTGGGCGGCGGCGCCACCGCCCCGGGTCCTCGAGAGTGGCGACCTCGGCTACAACCCCCTTCCTCCCCCGCCCCGGACCCGCTGCCGTCGCCCCGCCCCCACCCACCGCCGCCCACCGAACACGGGTTCGCTCTCCTGGCGGGCGGCGCACCTCGCCTGCGGCGTGTCGAGCAAACTACATGCGTCGCATCGCACGCGCAACGAGACGCTCGCGGCAATGCGCTTGTGGTGGCATCCGATTCAGCGGATTGCTTGTCCAGGGGGACTTCCATAATGCCTTTAAATTACATATCGGTGTTTCAGGTAAGCTGATGATTGTAGAATGAAAACTCAAAGTTTACTAGATTATGTATTGTTTTACGTACTTGTTCATTTTGTATTCCTTTGCAAACTTGAGAAAATAATAACTTTTGTGAGTCCACAAAAATAATCGTACAAAGTGGTTGTGTACAAATACGGTAATGGTACACACATTAATATTGCAATAATACCTGTATTCCTCTCCTTTTACCTATTTAATTATTTTTCATAAAACCCTTTTATATAACCAAATATTTGGATCCTTGAAATACCCGACTACCAATTCACCGCGTTCGATAGCTCTATGCATACGTATTGTATTTAATCTCAGAGTTGTTCCATTTCTGCGGGCCAGAAAAACATACGTGAACATGCGCTCATACGATAACTCTGTCGGAAAACTTTTATTTTGGAGAATCAATGGATTTTTCTAAGGCCAATAAAAAACGGCATTCAAATATAAACCGCACAGCCACAATGGTTTCGTGCCATGACATTACACATTTAAAAACAGGATATGAACAATAAATAATAAATTTGTTTGAAAATTACATTTCAGTCCTTTTTTACTAATTGATGATTTTTTAAAACTATTTTCAAACTTTGTACAGAAATATTATTCAAAAGAATATAATACTGATAATAGCATTAATAAATCATACATACTCAACACAGAGTTTTCAATTTCTTAAACAGTTATAAATAACATAATCATTTAACTGGAATTCATGCAAACACGGCAAATGAACATTATGAAACACATCCCTGAACGGAGATACAATCACTAATTCCCTGAGAACTGTCTAACTTTCGCAGCTCCGGTTACACATTGTATGTGAACAAAGCTGTTCATTGCTTCATTTGGAGCTTCTGTGAGATAACTGTTCTATGATGCAGTCGATATCTGCATAACTATCATTGCTTTGTATGGGTAGTCTCATGTGGAAATCGGTCCATTGGGAGAGGAAATCATGTTCGCTTCTGGATCATTATCATGCACGAAAGATCTAACACACTGTTGAAAATTATCGACCATTTGACACATTTACAACCAGGATACAATATCATGCCATAATTCTCTTGGTTCACTTGGACTTTTTTGTCAAAACCGTAACTGGGGAAAAACGACAAACAGTATTTTAACCATAAAAATTAACAAAATTTACAAACCAAAAATAACAGAAAGAAGAGCATTTATTGATACTTTGTGGCTGTAAGAATATCAACATTTGTGTCTGAGTTAACATTCACACTGACTTAGTAGGTTTAGAAAACCCGATCAAAATTCTGTGTCAGGAAACCAAACACGTCTGTGGCCCACTGATCTTCACCTCTATTCTTCTGATAATGTATGAGGAGCAATTAATCAAAACGCATATTGTCCACCGGTGGAAAAAATTGAGTTTGATATGAAATTGTGTTGTTTTTAATACGTTCTACGTGCTCATGCTTTCAAATTTCTCCAAAACGCATTTTAACACATTAAATTAAATGTATTTTGAAGAAATCCGAAAGCATGAATGTGTAAAACGTATTAAAAAAAAACACGATTTCATATCAAACTCAATTTTCCCCAGAAGTGGACAATTTGCTTTTGGATTAATTGCTTCTCATATGTTTCTCACATAATTTTGAATTTTTTTCTTTCAATTGAACCTTAAGCATTTCGATATCACACAAAAGCGTTAGCAGAACATACAAAAATACAGAGAAGATAATTGCTTCAAGAGAGTATCTAAAAATTTGAGATTATTGAGAAAGGTGATCAATGTGTAACAAATAACATTAAAAGGAATCAGAAAAACAAATTGCAAGAATTACAGTTCTCTATAGAAACCTCAATACAATTGTAAAGAGATATAAATTGTGAGCTTTTATGGAGAACTTTTTCAGGTATATTGTTTTTCAGGTATGATAAACACTGACAATCAAAGTAATCCATGCAAGGTGGATTCCAATTAATAAAATTCCAATTTCCATTCCAAGGTGGATTCCAACTAAAATAAATTAGACATAAATGCCAGGGAAAAACGTATTATCAAAAGAGCATTATTTCAAATCGACCTATATTCTTAGAGTCGGGTCCAAAACACATTCTATTTCTACCACGACCGACGTTTGGTTTTTCCCTTACTTGAATTTTGTAACTAAACAGTAACTGACAGGTAAAAAAAGTAATAGGCAAATTCATAACCCAGAAGGAAATTAAATTAAATTTGATTTTTCAGAGAACGAAACGGCAATGAAATTTGAAAAATGGTATTTCTGCAATTAAAGTGGACGTAACGACGCAGAAAAAAGACTAAAATGGCAGTGAGAACTCACTGACCTTTAGCACACATCGATTTAGGATTATGAAACCTACAATTTAGTTTGCGGTCGCTGTGCAGTTTACCTTTCAATCCCGCGTGATGAATGCTCAGCAGCGTGAATAACTGTGGTTCACATTCTGCGGTCAGCGGGTCCGCTTGCTCGGACCGACCTCCAATCTGTTTCCGGGGCATTTGCCGCGGACGTCCTAACTCAGTTGGAAGTTCGAAGTTGTAAATTCGCTATCCCGTGCAATACGTACAACGGTGCCGCACTGTTTGGCAGGAGTTCAAAGTATATTCGTCCCATGTATAGTCGACGAGGAATGCTTTATTTCGCTGGTCCTCTCGCGGGGGGTGGGGGAAGCGTGTGAGGGCCGATCAACGGTTACATTTCGACGCGGGTCAAAGGCTAAAAGCCCTCTGAATACGGCGCCATGTGGCGCGGAGGGTGGGGGGAGGGGCCGAGCCAGCTATCTCTGAAGCGCAGCATGTTGTTTCATTCGTTTCGCAGGGGAGCCGATTACTGGCAACGAATTCCCAGGAACGTGCGTTAAAGCACGATAACCTCAAGCGTTGCGTTTGGCCAACACCGGAAGAATAGCACAGATACAAGAATAGCACCTTTTTTTTACGTGTGAAACAAGATACTTGTTACATCGTTGCTGCAGAACATCGAATGCACGTGTCATGGGCTTTGGATGTATGCCAACAGACAATAAAGCAGATAATAAAAAAAATGAAAATATCTTTAGAACAACTCGCTTTTGTAGTCGCGGCTTTTGTTGCAAAGTATCCTCTTTACGTTTGGTCTGACAGTGCTTTTGTAAAATATTTCTTACCGGCTTCGACACGGAAATCTAGCAGAGTCGGAAATGGCGTGTAATATCTGTTGATTCTGAAATTATGAGAAAAATACTACGGCAAAATGCAGAATATAATATGATTTAAACTTTTTGTACAGACTAACGAGAATTTTCTATTTCTCAGAACTTTTGCAGCAATGCGTCAGTGATTATGAGTAATACTAGTCATGACTGATCTACAAGGGTAACACCGAAATACACATTCTCAATGATAATATTTGACCCATTCCCACACTCAAATTTATTATATTTAATGATAACAAGATTGGTATTTTTATTTTAAATTTTTAACTTAACAAAAGTGCTTAAAGAACTTGTGGATTAACAAAAGTGGTTAACCCATGGATGGATGGATGTTGAAGTAACTCCCACTTTAGCATGATTTGCAGTACACTTTCGAGATATACTAAAAATACTTCTTTTCAGATTCATTTTTGACAAAATCGGTAGTCATTTTCTTCTTTATCACATTCGAATTATGATAACATCTCTCACGTATGTAAGTCCCTTTTCTGGGGAGTGTGAAGATCACATCTTTAGACTTTCTAACTACGGCACTGCAATAAACGAGTTTGGAAACATGAGATAACACTTCAATGAAAATGAGCTCACAAGTTTGTCATGTGCTAAGAGAGTAACTCCTTTTATGTTACAAACTAATAAAGATGATGTTTAGAATTTCTATGCGCATAAAAAGTGACGAAATACCTAACTTGGAATCAAAGTGAGTGCTGGTGTGGAGCAGCACCACTATTGTCTAAATGAAGAACCACTGTCAGGCGACAAGTGTGAATCCACCAAATCCTTCATTCTAAATATTAATGCATATACACACGCGTGTGCGTGTACGCTCATATATGCGTGCATGTGTACGAGCGTGTGCATGCATGAGTAGAAAAGTTTGCCTCCTTATTTGAAAACCATTTATAGCAGGGGTTATAAAAGTCGGCATGGTGAAGATCTGTCTAGTTGTTAACACGATGAAACCCTTAAAGCTAAATCTGTTAATCGTATCTGCATTCGTTTTGGGATGATCATTACTTTGGAAATATTTGCCTTTCGCGGAGTTCATGAGCGTTTTTACAGCACATTTTCTTACTTCTCAGAAGTCTATGACCTCTCAGCATTGTCAAATGTAAATGCTGAACCCTAAAGTTGGCAAGAAAAACAGCGGAACAAAAATAAGTTTTTCAAGAGACACGTTGTAAAGTTTGAAACTTGGAAACTTTAAGAGTTGGAGTTACTTTCAGGAAGTAATTTTTCTCATACACTTTTAGAGATTGCTTTCATAGCTTTTCTTCAATTTAAAACTATTATTCGATGTTTTAGTTTTCTTAGTACAGGACTATTTTGGGTTGACGTTGTTTGCGAATGAGCGAATCCAAACAGAGTTGGAAGCAGCATTTTAAGAATCTTGCCTACCTGTCATTTTTGAAGAGTTGAAGACGACGCAATGTAGTTTTCACAGTAATACATGAGGGAATGGGGGCTAATAGATGCATTATTGTCTCATTTTTTATCCTTTATATTTTACGAGATATTGAATTCACAATGTTTTCAAAGGCAACTTCGTAAACTATATTTGGAAACCGACGTTTGTAAAAAGACAAATCCTCATTCACTAAAAACTGCATTTTAAATACCCTTTCAAAAATCGTAATAGGTACTGAAGTTGCGTTACTCATCCTATATGAGGGGTATTCTGGGTTTGACATTCTTAGACTATTCTGGACTTCCCACTTCATTATATACGAAAGGGTGGGGTACATTTTTGAGCGATTAAACAATAGTGCCACCGAGCACTTGAAGCTTTTTTTAAAATACATTTTGTGCTATCGTTTTTTTTAAGAAGCAAAGGGCATTCTATGTTAATGTCTGTTAGAAGAGCTCAATTTGCAGTGCAATTACGAGTTTTTCGCGCATAAATATTAATTTTTAATAATAAAGTACCATGGAAATGAGGACTGAATGATGGAAAACTGAGTTTCAATCTTACGGTACTTTTATTTTTTTTAAATATTATTTCACTTCCCGGTGGCGCTTATTCTCTTACAGAGAATCCTTATTGATTGATTATTTAGTGATTTATAGCGCGCCAACTGATAAGGTCATTAGACCCGTAAGTATAGTACATATTTTTATCGTGAGAGATGGCTGTGTTCTTTTCCCCGCTGGACGGCGAGATTCCACCAGCAGGGTACCGCCCCAACAGGGACAAGCTCTAAGCTCTCTACTGGTCTCCCGGCATGTGTGGTAGTGATGTGCTTTTACGCAGATAAAAGGTGAGGCTAAGACAAGAAAGAGGAAGGAAAGGTCGCGCGGTCCATGGCCTGATTGTTAGAATACTGCATTCACCTGGGTTGGTCGGAGAAACCACGGAAAACTAGAGATCGGAGCAGCTAGCCGCTAGAACTCTCCTCCAGAACGCGACTGAATTCAAACCATCTATGTAGCTAGTGTCGAAAATCCTTCCACCATCGGGACTCGAACCCTAGGACCTCTCGTTCAGACGCACTACAGTGACATCAATTGATGCCCTGAACCACCTATGCCAGTAGCAGTATTATCAGTGGATTCTTTTTCGAAGGACTAGATTATGAGGAATACATTTGGACTTCATTGGCAAAACTTTGATTCCTAAGCAAAAGAAAGAATGAAATCCGTCCTTTACACAAACTGTAACTAAAAACCAGTCTGCAAAGCATGTTCAGTAATTTGCGTCTTGATGAACCGTCGCATTATAATATTGTTTACCGTCAAACTCTACCGAACAAAACAGCTTTGTTTCATCGCTTAAAGCTGGCGAGTTAATTTGCGGGTGCGCGAGAGGACAGTTCGTTCAACGACTCTATCATTTGTACAGGTGGACTTATGAGGAAGCATAAACATGTATTTCCAAACAGTTTAGCAGGATTCTAATTTGGTTTTGGAGTTACGCCACGAATTCAATTCGCTTGCACAACTCTCGAGCGACACTTTCGTACGCAATCAAGCGTCATCTGTTTTACATCCAAGTGTAAAAGAGTGGCAGTCAGAATAGAAATTTTGTTACATGAACGAAAGAAGGCAGTTTAACAAGGCAATGTTATATTGAAAAAAATATAAAACCTTTAATCCTTTACATCAGTAGAGATTTTCACTTTTATCCTCACCGGTATGCTCCTTTGTTTAATAGATTTATTTATCAATGTCAGATTTATTTATCAGATACACGAAAATTAACGAAAATCTCTCTGAAAATTAATGCATGTGATTCTATCACACCCTGTGTATGTTAGGAAGATCAGACAACATTCAATTTATCATTCCAAATACTTACGCTCTCTGTAATTGCTTTAAATTGCTGAAATATGAAAAAGTTCTCATTTAAAATTGAAACAGTGCTTTATGATGTCAAGAAAGTTATAAATGCATAATATTTTTAAGGGAAATATTTATGACCCTTGTAAATTTTCATTCTTTTCACCAACCATTTGCACAATGTACTTCTAAACATATGTACTTCTACCTTAATATATTAAATTAACTGGGACATTAATTCCCCAAAGAAATTCTACAAAATCTACTCGTTTTACTGCATGATATACCAATGCTACAAATTCCTGAACAATGTGGATTATATAATTTACAATGAATTTCATCCACCAAGAAAATATTTTGTGAAAGTGAAAAATGCTATGTTGTTCCAAAAGTGGAACAATGATGAAATTTTTTAAGTTGGAGATAAATAGGAAAAATGATTGAAAATGGCTGAGATACCAACAAAAAATCAAAGATTTAACCATGCAAAACTTATAAAAGCGAAGATCCACAATACATCTTATAAAAATTAATAAAAAATCAATAGGTCTCATTGAAGAAATAATTTCGTTTTCTTCGTCCAGGAATACCCAATATCGATCAACTTCAGAAAACAATAAAGTAGAAGTCGCCGCGACTCGAGCCTCCCCCTTCTCTCGCTCCACATCATTGGACGATCTGAGAGAATATAGCAGGCGATCGCGGAAAACGCCTCCTATATTCTTCATTACGTCACCACCTCCGATATCGACTTATCGAATATGCAAATTCTCTAAACCACTGGCTCCTGGCGCTGCGCCAGCGAATCTCAGGGGCTGATCGCTGTAAAAAGATCCGCCCTTCTTCTGCAGGCGGCGGGCACTGGGCGGTGGGCGATGGGGGTGGGCGGTGGGCGGCGGGCACTGGGCGTGTGGCTTCGTCGCCGCCTCGCGTCGCCGCCGCGCGCCCGTCTCCGATTTACGAGCGCTTTCCCACCCCGCGAACAAGCCGCGCTGAGCGGCGGTGGAGGCGAAGCTGGATGATCGCGGCGGTGAGATGCGTCGGCGCGGGCGGTGAGGGTAGAGTTGGCGGCGGGGGAGACGGAGGTGGAGGTGAAGGCAGAGGTGAAAGAGAGATGATTGTAGTGACAGAAATGTGGAGGTGGAGGCGGAAGTGAAGGCGGAGGTGGTGATGGCGGCAGATGTGGTGTAGGAGACGGAGGTGGTGGCGGAGATGGAAGTGGAGGTGAAGGCGGTGATGGTGGTAGCGGTGGAAGTTAAGGTGTTGGCGGAGGTGGAGATGGTGGTGGTGATTGCGGTGGAGGTGGAGGTGAAGGTGAAGGAGAAGGGGGATATGGTGATTGCGACAGAAGTGGAGTTGAGGTGGAGGTGGAGGTGATGTTGGAGATAGATATGGAGGTGGACGTGTGTGAAGGTGGACATGGAGGTGGCGGCGGAAGTGGAGGTGTTTGCGAAGGTGGAGGCAGAGGTAAAGGCAGAGGTAGAGACAGAGGTATAGGTGGAGGTGAAGATGGAGGTGGCGATTGCCGCGGTCGTGGAGTTGGAGGCGGAGGTGGAGGTGAAAGTAATGATGGAGGTGGAGTTGGAAGTGGAGGTGGAGGTAAAGGCGGAGATGGTGATGACGGCGGAAGTAGAGGTATTGGCGGAGATTGAAGCGGAGGTGAAGGAGGAGGTGGAGGTGGAGGCTGTGGTGAAGAGAGAGGCAGAGGCTGAGTTGGAGTTGGAGGCGGGATGAAGGTGAAGTTAGAGTCGGAGACTGTGGCGGCAGCGGTGGAATTTGCAATGGCATTGGCGAAGGCAGAGTCACAGACGGTGGTGGATGAGGATTTGGCGGCGGAGGTAGAAGAGGATGAGGCGCCAATGGCTGTGAGTGAATGCTTTGGAGGCGTCAACGGGGGGATGGCAGCGGCAGAGATGGCGAGCATAGCGAAGGTGGCGAAGGAGGCCGGGGTGCGGAGGGGCGTGCCGGCTTAGGAGGAGGCGCGCTCGAGTCGTTGGAGAACACAAGGGCGGGGGCGCGGAAGGCGCGAGGGCGGTCGAGTTTATGCTCTGGTCGGAGTCTGACGTATCCATTGGGATGATTGTGGATGGGAGTGAGCTCGCGGAGAAGTTCTCGCGGAGCCAGGGTAGCAGACCGAAGAGAGAGAAACCTAGGAGGTTGCGCATGCGTTCATGTGTGCGTTCGTGCGTTCGTTTTGTGCGCGACTTAGAGATGGAGACAGAAGGGGAACAAGCGGGCGAGAACAGGCAAAGAGTGAATAAGGCAGAGGGATGAAGGAATAATAATAATAATAATAATAATAATAATAATAATAATAATAATAATAATAATAATAATAATAATAATAATAGAAATAACGTGTGGTACAACATAAATAGAGAATAAATTGAAAGAAACTGCGTAAAAATAACAGAGAGCAAAAGTAATAGTACGTAAGAGCTAGACATTGCAATCACCACAATAGAATATACAGAATTAGAAAACAGTAGAAATAATGTTGAAAGACCAAGGAGGAAAGGTTTCCCCTGAATAAAATATTCATCGGTTTCTTTCTTCAGAAACTTTCCATTGAGACATGAAACATATCTTCAAATCCTACCAATAACTTTCTAATATAAATACATAAAAATGGAGATAAGTAGGTACGGATGCGTGGGAGTTTATTGAACATTAATTTTTCCACCACTGAAACGATTATTCTTAAATTAGACATGAACTTCTTTGTGCAAGCAAGAGCAAACAGTGAGTTCGCAATCAAAAAATATTACTACATATTTGGGCACAACCTGATGTGTGTTACTGAATACCCGCAATGCGGGGCACTGTTAGCGGGAAGGCCTGGTCGCTAGGTGTTAGATGAGACCGAGCGAGCAGAGCGGGCGAAACGGATGAGATGGAGTACGAGCAGGATGAGAAGCGCGGGGACGGGTGGATGCGCAGGACGGGTAGAGCACGCGAGGCGTGCAGAACGTGCGTGACGAGGCAGCTTGCGAGGCGGGCAGGGCTGCTTAATTCATGATTTTCCTTTATTTGTGCCCAAGTAATCACTTAGGAACAAAGCAGCATAATCAGTATTCAGGTGCAGATTATTAGTTTTCAATATTGGCTTGGAGAAACTACTAGATTTAGAGAAGCGTGCTCTAAAATCGTTAACACCCCAAGAACAATCACATAAGCTAACAGAGTTACATGTTCCCCCGCGGCGGTAGGGTTGTGAAAAATCCAGCCGTCAGCAGCAGGTCCGCAGGCGATGCGGGGAGGGGGGAGCGGGCGGAAGGCGGAATTTCAAAGTTTCCGCGCGGGGATGCCGGCTCGCAGGCTCCGCTCTGCGGAAGCGGCTGCCGATTTACGAGCCCTCCGCCGCCCGCGTACACGCCCAGTATCGGCTCCGCCTCGTGTCGTCTCTCCCCTCACCAGCCCGCCCCGCCCCGCCCTGCCCCAACCCCCCATCTCCCTGCTCAGTCCACCCTCGTCCCGCCCGCCCTCGTCCCGCCCAGCCTCGCCCCGTGCAGCCTCGCCCCGCAGCCTCACCCCGCCTTGCCATGTCCCGTCCCGCCACGCCACTCCCCGCCCCTGCCCCCACCCGACCACCACCCTGCCGCCGCAGAGCTACAGCTCCGCGCCTCTGGCCCACAAGGCGGAGGCGACGCGGAAGGCTCCGGAGTTCCGGAATTTATATTCTGCCGAGGCCGGGGGATTCAAATGTATCCATCGCGATGATTGTGCTCCTGCGTGAGTGGAATACAATGAGAAAAGGGGATAAGAAAAGGAACCGCAATAAAGAAGGGGGTCGAGATTATGACGAGAGGGAATAAACTGGGCACAGGTAAGTGAAGCTGAAGAAAACGAAAGAGTGAACAAGAAGAGATGTTGCTGATGTAGAGTGAACAAGGACATGTATTAGATGTTGCTGGCCTACTGTCTCCATCCACTCAATTGAGCTCTTCAATTAGAACCAACAGATCTTCCCTGGCATCTCAGGAAGGTCATTTCACTTCGGTGATGAAACTTTACAATATTGGTGAATGTTCTCTTCGAAACAGCAGCTTTATTCTTGGGACTTAGGAGAGCACGGAAAAGGCAATTGCTTCACCGCAAATTCGTTCTCGTACTCATACTCGTAACATCATTTCGTATGCGTTGAAAATGCGTTAAGTCAACTCATTTCCTTTAGAAAAGCTCTTCCAGCACAATTCCGAGATCGTTTAAAACTGTCTCAAAACTCACGTCCACCTCATCATTTGCAGTCGGTTCGCGAAACCTGAGCGCTCTCCAGGGACTCGAATCCCAAATCTCTGGAGGGCAGGAGCCACTAAGCTCGGTTCATCGCCGGCCAGCCCGGCCGTGAACGGGAGTCGCAGCACGTCGGCCTTCGTTTTATCCTCCCGCACGTCACCGGAGAAGGCGGGCACTGCAGCGGCCGTTGTGGCTGCTGGCGCCACTGTGAGTCGCTTACGACGTTAGCGGGCGGCGCACACCCTCGCAGAGCTGCGCCGCGCAGCGCCAGGCCGCGCCGCGCTCCTGGGGCGTCGGATTCGATTCGACTCGGTTCGAAGCCGGCGTCCGCCGTTATGGGCCGCCGCGGCTTCGTTAACGAGGTCCCGGCGGACTGCCTGCGGCGGGTTGGCTGAAGCAGCCACCAGCCCCGCCGCCGCCGCCACCTCCGCCTCCAACGCCGCCCCCGCAGCCGCCTCCGCCGCCTCCTCCTCCGCCTCCTCCTCCGCCTCTACCACTACCTCCGCCACCACCTCCGCCTCGAACGCCGCCACCGCCGCCACCACCACCGCCGCCGCCTCCACCTCTACCACCACCTCCGCCTCCAGCGCTGTCAACGCCGCCACCGCAGCCACCGCACCCACCGCCTTCACCACCGCCTCCGCCGTCACCGCCACCATGACCTCCGCCTCCGCCGCCGCAGCCGCTGCCCCCACCGCCGGCTGAGCTCCGCACTGTCGTGTCTCTTGAGCGCCGAGGCGGAACTACGTTATACGTAGCTATAGTGCATGTAGCGAGTCAGAGTTCGGCGAAGAGCAGGGTGTTTCAGCAATATTAAGAATCTACTCGGTATAAAAGATAATAGAGAGTTACGTTTAATTAAGTGTTACCGTAACGAGCACTTAATATGATGAGATTTCAATTTTCATCGTAATGACTAATTGAAAGGACAGTTAAATAGGTCATGTTGCCCATTAATATGATTACGTTTCCATAGATCCCTCATTACGAACAATAATAACTGGGAACGGAATTTGTTGTATTAACGAAAGCAAAATATGTACATATACTCGTGTATATATTTATCTCTGGCTCTACTTGGCACGACAGCCCGCATAAGGGCCGTGGCCTACCAGCAGCGTCCCGGTCTCGCAGCCATGGGTGAAGGGGGTACGTGTCGTTAGCACGATGACATCCCCACGCCGTATTCTGGTCTTCTCAACCTGAGAAGTGAGCTTTCTCATCGACACACAGCAACATATACTGGAACATTGCAAGGAAAAAGCACATTATAATCTTGTCACACCGTGAATCGAATTCCGGGTCGCGCCAAATAAACCGAGCACGCTGGCCAATGCGCTAAACCGGGAAGGCTCTATATGTATTTATTGTTTCAAAATACGGAGGAAAAAATACGGAAAATAAAATGTTAGTACAGTATATTAAATTGCTCTACATGACCATTTGCCGAACACAGAACGCGTCGATCAGAAATACACAAGAATTCGGGGAAGCTGAAAGATAGTATACAGAAGTAACAGTAATTGAACACTTGTTTTCACCGCTTACGAGAATTTAATTCGAAATGTAAAATACGTTTGTTATATATGCATTGTAGTTTAGTTGTACCGTGTAACCAAACATTGATCCCTGAGGGTGAAGGTTAAAGGAAACATCCTACATGGTAAGAAAATTATCTCTTAAAAAAATAATTATTAGTTTTCGATCGAGTTAAGTATGTGTACAACGAAACATAAACAAGCACCTGGATGGTCGAAATTACTTTAGCTTCACAAACATCCCTTCAACCTTGATTCCGAGTACGCTGTTTCCAAGAAGCAGGTGGGGGCAAGTTCGAAAATTCATGGCGAAGGTCCGATAGTCGTTGAAAGCACGATAACATTACATTGCTTTTAAAGAAAGATGATTCCAGTAACATTTTGCATCTCAAATGTTCCGTTTCTTTAAATACAAATATATTAAAATATAACGAAATGTGTAAGGTAACATATAATAATACGGAAATATGTAAAATATATAAAATAAAAATGGTTCTAATCCATTCAAAAGTCTTGTAAATATTAAAAAATATTACTTAATGGAGATTTCTTGTCCCTTTAAAAATATGTATTTAAATGAAAATCCGTTCCCTAATAATGAAAAATAATATTTGTTATTGTTTAACATTTTTTATGTAGCGTTGGTAGGATATGCACGTTTTTTATGAACTTAACGGTCTGTCATTTAATTAAATTAAAGCGATGTGGGGTTATTGTGGTGATGCATTTTTTTATTTTGAATACATGGCAAATTAATGAGTACTGTAATTACGCATTATATTAAGGAATTGTTAAAAATGAATACGAAAAAATTCGTTGAGGCACGTATTTGAGTTTCGATAACCATAATTGAGTGCAACTTTAATTTAATGAAATACAAGTAGAGCGTCCATGGTTTCATCGTCAATCTATGAGGAGAAAAACTAAATTTACATTTCATTGTGCATTTAATTAATGTGGTTGGAAAATGATCTGGAAGAATTACAAGGAACAGACAGAAATTAGGGCCAGAAGGAAGTTAAAGGTAAAATAGTCTTTCGGTAATAGACGCTGTCGGAAGCGGGTGGATACGCCAAGGCGGCATGTGCTGGGAATCGGATGCGAGGTGGTGCTCTGCAGGATTAAGCGGCCCGGCGGACAGCAGGTGAACAGAGTAGCGGAGCGGGTCGCTGCTGTGATGGACGCAGCTCCGGAGGGAATGGTCTTGATGGAGCGAAACGCTGTAGAACACAGGTCAGCGTTGCAAGGGCTCAGGGAATCGAAGAGAATGTAGCTTCCCCGTGGATTGGATTGAGTTGAAGATTGATCGAAGGCAACGGACGAAAGGACGCATGAATGACCGAGGCGCTATTCAGCGAGGGTTTTAAATGAATAGAGGAAATTCGCAGGGTCAGAGTGGGACGGACGTAATTCCAAATTAAAGGGATAAATGGGACCGGTGAGTGACATACCATCTTGATTCGCGGCGATTCCATGTAAAGATGAACAAGATTCAAATTACATCACACAATAAAGTTATAACGTGAATGCATTTTGAGTCTGAAAGAACATGAAACATTCAACGTTTTATTTATTACTTCCTTACTTAATTTATTCTTCATATTATTACCGTCATTATCGTTTTTATTACCATCCTTATAATTAGTAGGCATCAGGATGTTTGGTGTCCTACTTTTTGAATTATGGGAGATTGCATCAGAAACATTTTAGTAGAAATGTTTGCAGAAAGATAACACATCCAGAGAAAAATTCAGAGAGCTGCAACGATGCGGGAGGAATGACTCCAACGCGTTGGAACGGCGCTAGGCCGAGACTAGTAGGGGTCAAAAGGCTTGCAGAGGAATGCGATGTGGGTAGGAGGGAACGGGCTGAGAGGCTGCTTGGGAAACGGAGAGGGGAAAAAACGAAGCTCACAAAAATGGGGCGGAAATGTCCTGCATGCATAAGCAGGCGTGAAGGGAACCACATGTCGGAGCGAAGTAGAACGGGGTGGGACGGCGCGGAGCGTGACGTGGCGGAATGAGACAAACAACAAACTGGAACAGGAACCGGGAGACGAGATCGGGGATGCATGGGTAGTGCGCAGCCGAGTCGCAGAGCGGCTCGGACAGAGCAAATCGGGGGAAGCTGAAGAGAAATGGGATGAACCGACGTGGGATGGGAAGAAAAAAAAACTCAACGGCCAGAACAAGGAGGGGCTCAGTAAATATGTGTGTATGGGGGGAGGGGGCAGGAAATGAGAGCAAAAGCAAAAAGGCAGAACAGGGGCATGGTGTCGCTGAATAATAACAATAATAATAATAATAATAATAATAATAATAATAATAATAATAATAATAATAAGTCGCTGAATAATAATAAGATAATAATAATAATAATAATAATAATAATAATAATAATAATAATAATAATAATAATAATAATAATAATAATAATAATAATAATAATAATAAGGCACGGTTGCACCGTCGTCTGCGCCGAGAATGTTCTAAAGGCATCCCCATGAATCCTCGTTATCATCCTAAATATTCACGAATCAAGGATGCTTGTCTTACAGCCAAAATGCTAATTCCCATAATGACACATGCAGGATAGAATAAGATGGAGATAACATGTACCGTTTTCAGTTATGACCGGTAGGTAAATAATTGTAATGTAATAATAATAATAATAATAATAATAATAATAATAATAATAATAATAATAATTAATAATAATAATAATAATAATAATAATAATAATAATAATAATAATAATAACAAAAACAACAACAACAACAACAACAACAACTTATTACAGCAAACGCTCAGTGGCAGTTAACAAAAAGTACAAAAATAAAAACTAGAACAAACAATAAACAAATATTAAAATAATAAATAATGCAAATAAACAAAATAAAAATACCCAAATAGACAAGTAAAAAATATATAAAATGCGACCATCTCTACTCAAAGTGCCCATCTTTTTTTTCTTCACTTCAGTTCTGGAGATAAACCAAGAGGGTGAGGTGCTACCGCGCCGCAAAACGATGCGAAAGGGAGGGCGGGTCGGAGTCGGAGAATCCAGGACACAACAGAATGACGTTCGGAGTTTGTAAGGGAGGGAAGGGGGAGGCTCAGGGGAAGGCAGGGAGGGGCGGGGCGGGGGGGCGGGGCAGGCGGCGAAGCGAAACTCGATGAGCGCCGGCGCAACGGCGCTAATTGACAGTGGCGCGGCCAGCGAGCCGTTCGCCCGAAATTAGCGAGTGGGGGCGGCGCGGCGGGGAGGCGGCCGAAGGATCGGTGCTGGAGGCGACGGGGTGGGAGGACGCCGAACTGTGGGTCGAAATCGCACCGTACGAGCGCACAACACATTTCCCGATTAAAGCTTTTCGACGCTTTAGCTATTAAAAGCAAGACGATATACGAGTAAAACCAATACTTGTGGGAATGTAGATGAGGTTGTTGTTGGCGTATTTAACCGGTGAAATAATTGAAGTCATTTTCATCAACTTACTAGATTTATTAGAAGAACCGGTTTCAGCTTGCTGTCATCATCAGTCTCGCTATGTGGCGAATGTCACTATATGTGGCGCCATGTGACACTGTCTCCCAAAATTCGCCACATACAGCGATACTGATGGTGAAGATGACTTCAATTATTTCACCGTAAAATCAATGTGCTTATTTCTATCGGTTTTATATGGATCCATTTACTTTCAATATTGATAATCACGGAGAACTGTCATTTTTCTTGTAGACATTTACCTCTTCTACTGACGAACTGAACCTTTCTATACCACTAGTTCTCTTTTCCTCGACTAGTGCATTGTTTCACTGCTTCATGAATGTGTTCTTTCGTCTAAAAACAGCGATAATAATTTCCAGATCCGTAAATAGTAGTTAAAAAGATCCGTAAAGTAGTGCTATTTTGAATTAATAATTAACAGTTTCATCTCGCTTAGTATTTGTCCCACGATAGTAAACAGGTTTTACAATCTTCTTTTTCTTCAGTCGTCGAATGAGAAAAGTACTGAAAATTCAATCTGGAGATTTTGACGGAAATTCGCATTTCAACACCAAAAAAGTACTTTTCGTAAAAGTGTTTCTTTGAACTCAGCTCACGACGAGCTTGGTCAGTGAAGATCACTACTCTTAAATCGAAGCTTCTCAAACTTCTACTTCAAGGACCTCTTCGATGTTTGAAAAAGTCTGCAAATGGTGTGCAGCTCAGACATTGTTTTAAATGAAGGCGTACAGCAAGAGAAATATATTTTTGCGAATGATTTGCCAAATTGTATATTTACCAATCAGAGTAATGTCACATGTATAACTTTGTGAAGAAGATATATTCATTGGTACAAGGAGATATTCGACATCCCTACATGCCCTAGTTAGCTACATATATTCTAAAATATCTGTACTTAAAAACGTACGTTTTATGAAACATTGATCTCATATCAGTTTATCTTGATGTTATATGAACTACGTGACAGCGATAGTTATTTACTTTGCAAATGAATTGGATTACGAGAGAAGAAGAAGAAGAAGAAGAAGAAGAAGAAGAAGAAGAAGAGGAAAAAGAAGAAAAAAGAAGAAAGTAACTGAATATTAATATTTAAGTTTCTACTTTTATGAATAAAACAATCGTTTCAACTGTATTGTTTACCGAACTGTTGCAAGGTGACCATTAGTACATCAGATACAGTAATTTGCTATTTTACCTTCGGGCGTAAATAAACAGCACGTCCCTCTTATTCACCCACCTCCAAACGCATAAACAAGCAGCATATAAAGATTGGATAAGGTAAAAGTTATTTTTCTGTTACATTTTAATAAATTATCGACTGAAGTTTATTTTTAAAATGAATAAATTTTACATATGAAGGTGTATTTATGTTAATAAAATTTCATATACAATTATATGAGATTGTTTCAGACCAATTGTTAACTTCCCACTTGCAAAAATCTTTGGAATAAAATTTAAAAAAAACGGGAAGGGAACATTTTTAAAACAGAGTAACACTGGTTAACAGAGTAAAACTGGTTTCATCATTTAATAATTTTTTCATCATTCATGTAAAACTTATAAGTTTAGTGGCAATCCGGCAATTAACAAAAATACTGCTCCTAGATTAAAAAGCGAAATCTTTCCAATCACATTTTATATTCCCGAGTCTTACCCCAACATATGGCTCGAAATAATGGAATAGTAGGTCAGTAGCGAATCCTGAACATTATTTTAAGTAAACCGCACTTTATGGAAGCTACCTCTACCGTTGTATTTTATTTTGAGATTTTCTGAAATCCCATTCTCAATAATTATTCTATAAGACAATTACACAAATCACTAATTTCTGGATCATTAACACACTCTATTTTCACCAAAACTTGAGAGAAGCGTAACTTACGAACGACCAGAGAAAGACAGTTCACCGCAATATTTTGCGGTAACTACCAACCGTCCAGATGCGCATTCTCCCCCCTCCCCGCCCTTGAAACATGAGGAGCCCTAGGTTGTCACGGCTGGCATGCGGTGCCTTCGCCTGCGCTTGCGTCTTCTTTGGACAGCATTAAGAACTGTTTGAAACTTCTCACTCTAAAGCACTTCATAGCGCATACGGATGCCGAAGACTGACTGGCTCTCGGTCACAAAACAGAGTTATTTTTTCGCATCTGTTTTGAAGCTTTCAAAAACTCAATAACTTTGTAGAGGATTACCGAACTTACGAAATATTTATTATACACTTCTAATTACTAGGTATACTGGCGGTGTACGCGGTTTTTGAGTGATTGATTAGTGATTTCGGGCGCGTCAACTACTATGGTTATTAGTCCCGTAAGTGTGGAGTATGTTTTTCATCGGGATGTGGCGGTGATATTCCCCCGGTGGATGGTGATATCCGGCGCCGACCTACCGTCGACTAGCGGTGTTTTCCCCAAACCAGGTATCACCCACCAACAGGGCACCACCCCAGCCGACCGGACAAACTCTATGCTCCCGACCAGTCTCCTGTCATGTGTGGTTGTGAAGTGCACGTTCGTGTAAGTGTGTGTGTAAGGGGTGAAGATAGGACAAGGAAGAGGAAGGAAAGTCTGTGGCCCGTTTGTTAGGGTACTGCTCCGGCATTCGCCTAGTATTGACTGGAGAAACCACGGAAAACTACCGATCAGAGCAGCCGGCCGCTAGAATTCTCCCCCAGACAGCGACTGAATTCGACCCAGTTGAAAAGCCGTGCTAACTCTGCCGCCGTCAGACTCGAACCTAGGACCCTCCCGGTCAGAGGCGCTGCAGCGACATCAGTTGATCCACTAAGGTATGGCCCCGGTCTTGAAACTTTCAAAAACTCAATAACTTTGTAGAGGATTACTAAACCTCACGAAATATTTTTATACAATTTAATTACTAGGTATATCGGCGGTATACGCGGTGTATCGGAGAATTGGCCACTGTAGTAGGTGCATGCGTCGTGCGTGTTCCGGCCCAGTGTGGTCCACTCGCGACGCGCATTTGCCGCGTGGCCGGCAGCCGCCGCTCGCACAATGCGGATTGGCCCGCCGCCGCTTCTTCACAACCGTTCAACCGAAGCTCATGGAATCGATGGCGCCAAGGCTCTCGCGACAAATTTCATTACAAGCAAAAAACGGGCTTTTGTGCAGAGATCATTTCAATGGATAAAGTTTTTCATCCATGAGGAATTATCTGTACTACAGGAGACTCTTTTTTTGCAACTGAAAAAAATCATAAAAAAGGCGTTTTGTGATGTTTGTAAATCAATGGTTTAGAAATGTATGTAATTCAATTAGAAATAATCTTGAAAAAGTTACATGAATTTTGCGAGAACAATACCTGATCAGAAAAGGGCACGGCTTTAGCAGTTTTTCACACTCAATTTAATTGAAATACGATAACAACTAGAATATAGCACGCAAGACAAACATAATTATGGCTTTCATCTCTCCATGATGTCAATTATTATAACCTTGAATAATCACGAAACTCCTTTAAATTCTATCACTAAGTAATTTGCAGTGGCGACAGAAGGCGTAGGACACGACACTGCTTGGAATTTCTGAAGTTTCTCAAATCTGTTTTGCAAATGCGGAGTCTATGTACAGATCAATTTTGAAATTCGGCTTGTAGTAGAAATATATCATACACGAGGTCGAAGAGCTGAAACCTGCATTTGACAGCATGGATTATTCTCCACTCACCATTTCCGAATCATTCTATAGGCCTAAGAGCGATTCACGTCAGCCTATTATGAACAGCCCACTATCATAAAGCTCTAGTCAATGGTTGAGGCTTTGCTGTAGGCTCGTGAACAAACACGATTCCACTGACCAGCGGTGTAGTCGGATCAATGTACACTTTGCAATGATGTTCAATTAGTATAGAAATCCTTGTAGTTACTAATTAACAAAGCTTGGATTAGGAAGCACTGAAATATTTAAAAAACAGAGAGAGCTTAACATGCTCTTTGTAATTAGCATTCTGTTTCATCAATATTTAAAATCTACTTGCTTGATTGTGCTTGAACATGCTACTCTATAACTCGCTGGGCAAAACAAAGTAAATGAGAATATAATTGGTCAACCGGTTTGGTTTCTTCAATTATCAATGGAATGCCATGATTGACAACCAACAGGAAATGGCGACACTTAAAATAATAAAATATATTAGAATGTAATGCAAGTTTTCCCCATTTTCAGTAAATTAAAATCTGTAAATTGAATCAGATAAGTCGTTAGCGTTTTCTGAATATTTGTGTTTACGAAAGAAAGTTTAAGAAGCGAAACGAATTTTACTGAGTACTATATTAATAACCAATCACTCGTAAAGATAATATTATAATAAATTAAGAGAAAATATTCAATGACTTAACCATCAGGATGCGATCTTACTCTACAGTCAAATTTTATTATTTCGTTTCGACTCCATCATGTTAATGTTCTCTAATGGTAATGTTAGGCTGAGTAATTAGTAGGTACATACATAGAGGACTTTGAATGGAGATTTTTCGTGGATTCGAGGCTCGCCGCAGGCCCCCTCTTTGTGCGAGTACACAATGCCACCGAGCACAGTGCCCTCCCGCAACCAGGAACCTCTCCCTCGCCCCGTGACTGCAGCGCCGCGCCGCGGAGCCCACCGGGAAATAAAGTGAAGCGACCCTGCAACACAGAGGAATGGCGTGCAAATCCTCTGGAAAGACTTCGTTTGACATGCGATTATCAACCAAAGACAACAATAACAAAATCATCATTTTATTAAGGAATATGGTTATTCAGTGAAATCAGTTAATATTATCATTTTAACAGTTTGATTTTCTCAATAGAATACTGGCAAATTAAGTGTAATACTGTCGAAGATACCAATAAGTACCTCATATTGACCAACTTTTCATGTCATTTTGTATTTGTGAATTTCATGATTTAACTAAAACGTGTGGAAATCAATTTAAATCATAATGTGTAGTCATTTATAAGTGCCAAAATCTTAATTATCCGATCATCATTACTTAAGAGAGGACAAACGAAATTCATGGGTCTAAAAGTAAATTTCAGTAGATGCAATTCAAGGATTGCCAGATTTATTTTATTTTGTAAAGATTTTGTTTACCTCTGGTGTTACTTCTTTTGTTCATCTACAGTCCGCAGCCATCCCATTGTGTTGTGTTCTTGTCCTCGGCGTTCACATTCCATCCGCTCAGCCCCTCCACTCTCCCGCGATCCCTCTCTCTCTCTCTCTCTCTCTCTCTCTCTCTCTCTCTCTATCTATCTCTCTCTCTCTCTCTCTCTCTCTCTCTCACACACACACACGCACACACAAGCACGTACTCACACATCGCTCGCTCTGACGCCGCACCTTCCTCTGTCATCAACGCGTCCCCCGACATGGACGTCGCCTTTGATTGGCCCTGCTTCCCCTGCTCCGATCACCGCCCATTCTTATCACGTGCAATGCACTGCTGCCTTGCGCTTCCTCTGCTCTTCGACTGTCGCTTTTCTGCTGACCCCTCCCCCTTGCGTCCTCCCGGGCCTGTCGCAGTCACGCACATTCGCGCTCCAAAACTTCCTTTTTCACCCGGCACCCAAGCTCGCGTGCGGGGAGTACAGGTACGCCTTACACATTCCTGCTTCACCTCGCCCAACAGACCACTCATCTTTCACCTCCAGATATTGGGGTTTAAATTCCGGGCGATCCGATGATATGGAATTTGTGGTGGACAAAGAAGGCACACGGCAAGTTTTCTCAGAGAATCCCATTTTCCCTGTCTCTTTTATACCATTGATATGCCATTCAAACCATAAAATTAACATAAACCATCCATAAAAACCATCATCATGCGTATGACCGAATAGGCTGGAGACTCATAAGTAGTAGATGCCGAATTACCGCGATATGGGTTGCGGTGGTGCATTAAACAAAAGATACGATAGATAATGTTTGAATACGTCTTCTGCAATTTTTCTAGAAATTCTGAATCCATTAATGCAAACGAGTTAAAATATGAGTTTGATTGCCCATTACTAAATTGAATAAAAGAAAGGCAATGTGTTTTTAAGAGCAGTGAAATTAATAAAACATTTCTAGCAATTAAGAAACGAAAAAGTCTCACAAGTGTGTGAAATGCAAATTGCCACATTTTCATTTCCATGATGAAGAAATGAATACTCTTAATGATTTTATCATTAGCCTCAGCAAAGATCCAAACAGTGACGCAATTGTAATCTGGTAAAACACAAACGTGTTAAAAGTACTCTTCCCGTGAGCGGAACGATTGCTGTTAAGGAACTGGAAACTGAACGATCATACTTCTGGAGATTGATTAATTAATTAGTGATTCCAAGTGCATCAACGGCAAGGGTAATTAGCTCCGTGAGTGAAGTGAATGGTCTCATCGTGGAAAGTGACGGTGATCATCCCCCTCTCGCTAGCGAAATCCGGCGCCGACCTTTGACGGCTTGCGAGGATTCTCCCAACCAGGTATCTCCCAATAGCGGAGCACCGCCTCAGACGGTACAAACTCAAAGCACCCGACTGGTCTCCAGACAAGTGTAATAATATAGTGCATGTGAGTGTGTGTGTGTGTGTGTGTGTAAGAGGGTAAGGAGAGCACATGGAAGGGGAAGGAAAGATCGCTCGCGGTCCGTGGCCGTTTTGTTAGGGAGATGCTCCAGCATTCGCCTGGTTTTGATCGGAGAAACCACAGAAAACTAGCGATCAGAGTAGCCGACCGCCAGAATTCTCCTCCAGACAGCGGCTGAATTCGACCTTGCTCTCTAACCAGTGTCGAAAATCCTGCCACCGTCCGGATTCGAACTCGAAGTCCTCCTGGTCAGAGATACTGCCTTCTGGAGAAGAGAGAAAGCAAAAATCAATCCGCTCTCTCCCCTTGAACTCTCTCACTCGCTTTGGGCGCGGCCTCTGCCTTCGTCGGCCCCGCGGCCGGGGGCGGGGCCAGCGCCACCCGCCTCCCGCTGTCGCACATGGGCGCGCGCGGCATTTCCCTAATTGAAACGTACACAGATAGCCCGCGGGTGATTAGCGCGTGGGACCGCAGCGAGCTCAAGCCCGGCCAGCGCGCCCGCCCTCCGCCACTTCCACGCCAGCCTCACCACTGTCTACCCCACGGCCTTTCAACCCCCATAAAACGTGGCGGAGGCCATTACAGTGGCGCGCTCTCCTCTAGGACCTTCTTGCAGGAACTAAAATACGAACTGCTGCCAACTATACTTAAAAGGTGCGTGGTTGCTGCGTGGATTCGCGGGACTCAAGCAGGCGCGAGTGTTACAAACGACGTGTGCCGATGTTTATGCTCTCTTCAACGGTTTCCTATATGTTTATTTTATGAATAATTGAACATTTAGAAGACACTTTTCTATTACCTCACAAATTAGCCAATTTTTATGTGTGTTGTTGGCCAGTCTTACCAGTATCTATACCCGGGGACACTAGCGCCTCCTAGAGTAGCACCCACTAGCTGTGTCACCGATTTTGAAGGAGGGTTCAAGGGCCCTGGTCTACCCGCGCCGTTGCCTCACCATTTGGCGCCAGTCACAGTGGAGCTGAAATATCGGTCTCTTGCTACAAAAAGTCTACAAGCGAAGTTGCCCGACTTTAATTCATCCGAAAAGCACCCAAAATCGTCCGAACAATATCGCCGTTCATTGTTTGAGACATCTGCGAAAAGCACGCTCAAGACCATCTACATACATTGCACGTAGTCTTGGTATTGCAGATGGTCTTGCAGACTCTCCAGCTGATTTCAGGTGAATAGAACCGACAAAATCAAACAAAACAGATCCTCATTTGACAGCCGATGTTTCCGGACACCGTCGGAAGATATTGTTCGCGTTCAATGACAATTCCCATTTGGTAGGATGTGTTTGAAGGATTCGGTCATATTGGACGCAAACGACCGACTCGGGCGACCGACATTTCGGCCATATTCGGATCCACTGTGACCGCCGCCATCCCGTTGCACCGGGCCCGTCGCGGTTGGCACCGCTCCTTTCCTGTCCTGACGTGGCAGGACGCCCACACGCCACGCCACGGACGCGCACACGCCTAGCCATGTGCTTTGGCGCCATGGCCGCCGCCTGCCAGAACGCCCCCCCCCCCACACTACTCGTCACTCCGCCCTGATCGACGCACGAACACTTCCACCGGCCCCAAACCACGGACACCGCCTCCGACTCCTCTCTGTGGCCGCCGCACCGACCTACCTCCTCTTTCATCTCTCCCGTCTCTGTCTGCCGTTCCGCTCCTCCCACGGTCCGTCACCCTCCCCTTTCGCCCGTCTCTTCCACTGAGCAGCTGCCTCGCACTAGTCCCCGTCTCCTCCCTCGTCCTGACACCGCTGTCGCTCTGCACAAAGGTCTGCTTCGGTCATCCCATCCGTTGTGCCTGCCGCTCTCCTCCTCACGCACCCTCCCATCCCACCGCGGCAACCGACACCTGCCCCTTCCCACCTATCCGTGGTTCCAGCACCCCGCCACTTGTCACTCCGCCCTGATCGATGCACGGACGTGCTCACCGTCCACTAACCACGAGCAGCGACTCTTTGTTGCGGCCGCACCGTCCTGTCTACTCTTTCATCTCTCCCGTCTCTCTTTGTCTGCCTCACCGTTCCTCCCACGGTCCGTGACTCCCCTTTCCCTTTCGCCCGCCTCTTCCAATGAGAACCGCTCCATCGCATTGGGCCCCGTTCCCTTGCCCTGGCTCCTCTGCCGCTCCCGCGCCGCTCCACACGAAGGGCTGCTCGGACTTTCCACCCGTTGTGTCAGCCGCTCTCCTCCTCCCGCACGTACCCATCCTTCCACGCCGGCCAAAACCGCTCCCCTCTCCGGCCCGTGGTTTCTCCACCCCATCACGCATCACTCCGCTCTGATCGACGCACGGCCAAGCCCACCGGCCGCAAACCACGGACACCGACTACACTCTGTTGCCGCCGCACTGTCCTGTCTACTCTTTCATTTCTCATACCTCTCTTTGACTGCCACTCCGCTTCGCTGACGGTCCATCACTCCCCTCGCCCTTTCGCCCGCCTCTTCTACGGAGGACCGTTGTCTTGCACTATACTTGGGTTATTCTAACTGACATATGAGTGTAGAATTCCCAAGATGGAATATAGCACAACGTTTTGCGTTGGTTGACTAGTGATTCCGAACGCGTCAACATATTTTTTTAAAATTAGTTCCTTTAGTCCGGTAAGTGCAGTGCATGTTTTCCTCGGGAAATGGCGGTGATTTTCCCTGCTGAATGGCGTGATCCGTCGCCCACCTACCATCGGCTAGCGGGGTCCCCCTAACCAGAACTCTCCCACCAGCGGGGCCCCGCACCAGCCGGGACAAGCTCTAAGCTCCCGACCGGTCTCCCGGAATATGTGGTAGTGTAATGCATGTGAGTGTGTGTGTGTGTGTGTGTAAGGGGAGAGGATAGGGCAAGGAAGAGGAAGGAAAGATCGCACGTGGTTCGTGGCCCGTTTGTTAGGGTACTATTCCGGCATTCGCCTGATGTTGATCGGAGAAACCATGGAAAACTACCGATCAGAGCAGCCGTCCGCTATAATTCTCCTCCACACAGCAACTGAATTTGACCAAGCTGAAAAGCCAGTGTCGAAAATCCTGCCGCCGCCAGAACTCAAACGTGGGACCTTCCGGTCAGAGGCGCTGCAGTGACATCAGTTAATGCACTGAGCTACTGCTCTCGTTATTTTTTGCGTCTTTCTCGCTCCTGCCGCAAAATGTCGCATGATCGCGACCGTATCAAGCAGTGTTGCAGATCAAGGGACTCTAGCAGCACGACTGAGAAAGACGCGAAAAGCCGTGCCATATTCCATGTTGGAGATACTACTACCCTCAGATGCCATATGAAGGTAGTATTCCCTAGTGAGGGTCATTAGAAAACAACAAGAATATTTCTCTACCCTTCCTCCGTCCAGTCATCGCTACCGCCACCCTCGCCGCTCCGCACGGAGGTCTGCTTCGGCCCTCCCATCCGTTGTGCCTGCCGGCTTCCTCCTCACGCACGCGCCCATCCTCCCACGCCGCCCGCCACTGCCCTCTCCCCCCCAGTCCCGTTGGGAGACTCCGTCAAAAGCACGTGTGGGCCGCGCCACAACGAGCTGCTGCGATGGCCTCGTCCCCCACGGCCCTCCCCGCCCCCGCACGCACTGCCCCCCGGGAATGCCTCTTTCACGGCCACTGAGGTTGCGCGCTTTTCCTCCCATTTTCATGCATTTCATTTACTCGCTCGGGTTACATGGGAACGCACAGAGGGCCTTAATGGCACCATGAGTACCTTGAGTGAATATGAGTCCATAGGGTGTATGAGTGGAAGAGTCCTAGAAATATTGTATTGGGAAAGATATATCATTTGTAAAATAATACTCATATATTTGCACTTGAGTGTTTCTCATTCTTGTCCATTACTTTCTTCTTCTCCTCCTCCTCGCAAGTCTTGTATACTCGATAACACTGTGACTTGCACAAAAATGCAGGGGCTCATGTGAATAGAATGTTTAAGAGAAATAATACGCAGGGAGGTTAAATGAATGCGGCGAAATGAGTTAAACCTGCTATGTATATACGGTGGTGTGGTGTTGCTGTATAACGCTGTATATGATGATTTTGATGTTTATTGCTGATTTAGGAAGCCGTTAGTAAACGATTTAGATGATAATAATAAAAGGGAACCATTTTTTGTTCATTAAAAATGTTTGAATATCCAGAATATAAAGATGTATTACTCTATTTAAGAAATAGGGAAATGTTCAAGCTTCAGGGATATTTATTATTAGACCTCTTGTTATCTGCTCCTTTAAAAAAATAGTCACCCCTCACGGATCATCTCTATTCAAAATGTCCCCAGTTAAGAACTTCTTAACAAGTATTCTCATTAGTTCGACCTCTCTCATTAAACCGAAAGAAACGTGACCTTTCACTTTCTCCTACATAGTACAACGTTTGTATAGCAAAAAGTGTACGGAAATACTTCTAGAAATAATGAGAATGAAAATGTGGCCCATGTGGGAATTGTCATCGATCAAATATGTGCAAGCATATGATTGCTTTTAACATTCTACCACGCATGCCACCCTACTTCTTCAGAACAAGAATAGGGGATGACATTATAGAGGGGACATAAAAATGTCCTGTAAATGAAAATGTAGCATTTTTCCTTACTTAGTTATTTCATTCTCTTCGTATATTAAATTTGAAGGAAAATCGCTAAACTTATCCGAAAAGATTAATTCCCATATTAATAAAATTATTGCGCTCAACGTGTAAACACTGTATAAGTAGCAAAATCATCCAAACTCTTCTTTTAAGTTTCAGAAGAAAAATAGAAACTAAATAAATATTAATCAAAATTAATAAAATAAATCAGAGTAGGTAAATTAAAAATTGTTTCGATACTTTGCTCTTTGAGGGAATGTTGGACTGCTAAGGCAGACGCACTGTCTGTACTTTATATCAATGGTTTCAGATTTTTAAAGGCTTCAAATATTCTGCCTAGTAATCGAATGCTGAATCACGTTTTGCTTCGGGACACCATAACTACAGAGCTGAAATTGGTATTTATTGGAAACAGAATATCCATTGATGAGGAGTGATCAAGCATACATGCATATAAAAGAGATGTATATTTGTCCTTTTTATTTTTAAAAATATTCACAAAAGAAACGAAGGGGTTTGTTCACTACAATGTTTGTGTATTTTGTTTGGAAGCGGAAAGGCCAAGATTAATATTCCCCTTCATGCAATTCAGAAAGACGTGATGTCAAACGTAAATACTTGACGATGTTACTTTTTATTTCTTCAGGCCGTGCTATCGTATTCATAGAAATGTAGAAGTTTTATTACAAACACTGCCGTGCATTTGAATAATTCAAGTATAAATGTTTAAGTTTTTCAACTCGCTAGGGGTTAAAATTTTTCGGAATGTTTCCATTCCCTCTGTTGATTTTGCTGTAGTTAGCTTTGAAAAGTTAACGAAATACGCAAACTCATTTAACAGACTTCCTTTCTGAAAATAAACTCCCTACCTCTGAGAGACGCAATATAACGCTCATAGGCAATCAAAAAGAAAACCTGTGTGTTCAATAAACTTTGATGAGAATGAGTAGAGAAACATTTTCAGAGACGCGTTTAAAGTAATAATGCAAACAGAGTGGCGGTGAGTTCATTCAACATTCTGCGGTGCATTCTGCGGCAGAGTGGCGGTGAGTGCATTCACTGCAATAAGAAAAGATGTGTATTTGCCCTGTTGTAAAAGGGAGTTTGCAGTCAATTTTTCCTTTGTTATATTATTCATTTCAGAGAAGAAAGTGATCTTGTTACAAATAATTTGAAATGACTCCAAATTTTAAAACCACATTTTACACAATTTAAATGAGTTGTGTATTGATTTTTACTATTAAAATTGAAGAAAGAGATAATTTATTCAGCAATTATAAAGGAATATTGTTAAATCTACATCGATAACATTTCTCTTTTCGTCGTATTGAATTGCACATGTAACTCAGCTCGCCGAAGAATCTTTTCTCCTCAGTTTGTTTTGAGTTTGGATATCGACGTCAGAGCCTTGACGAAACTACACTTTAGCTCAAAAGGCGAAGGAAAGAAAGAAAAACTGCAAGAGAGTGTTTTCTGTTATTGAAGGAACGGATCGCAAACATCTTAGCAAACAGCTCGGGAGCCAGGCGAGAAGAATTTCTCTCTCCCTTTTTTCAGTACTTCCACAGATCTGAAGTTATTTTTCTTTCATATACCTCTACTGTGGGCGTTATTCGGCTTTGATTTTCTTATAGTAAATATACATATTTTTTCTGTAACGATAATTATTTAATTTTCTGCCAATTTAGCATATCTCTCTACAAAATTTCTTATAAAATACTGAAAAGTTAAAAAATCAAAGGGTTAATAAAGCAAAACGAGACGCAATTTGGGAAGCAAATATTTATGGTAGTAGTAAATTAATAAACAAAAACGAAAAAAATCACGTCCAGAGATAACTCTCACGTTCTTTTTTTTTTTTAGTTTTGTTTTTTGTAAAATATGTACTTCATACGTATTACAGTAGAACTGCAGCAGAAACTCCCCACCTGTTGCGCAGTGAGTGCTTCATTCCCATCGTAGCGAAGAAAACTCGCGACTTCCGCGGTCAATATCAAGCGCCAATGCACCTCAACGAGCAACAAACACGTTCCTCGAATGGCGAACATTGAGCGGAAAAAGCAAGCAATGAGTGAGGGAGAACCGCGAGAGATCGTCTGTGATTTTGTGCTGAATGTGGTTGGGTGCCCCAGGGATTTGACTGGTAACGGGAAGCAGATGTGAACTTCCGAGGAGATGGGTGTGTTCGCGAAGCAGGCCACGGCAGAAGGAGTAGGATACAGCGAGTGTAAAGGCTGGAGCGGAGGCAGACGTTTCCTGATAAATACGAAGCGAGGAATGGATGTAGGTGGAAAGGCGCACAGGAGAGATGAACGTAGCATGGAGGATTGAGAGGGGTGAGGTAGCGGCGGCTGAGAAACCACCACCACTGCAAAAGATGGTTCAGCTGAAGTGAGAGCGATGACAGTACCTGGTTTGAAACTACAATGGTTGAGAAATTAAGAAAACGTAGTATAGAGATGACAGCAACATTGTATTAAGAACAAAGGCAGAGAAATAACCGTGAGAAGTGATTATGACGATTGGTGTAGAAGGAGAGATACGTTGAGGACTATAGAAGGGAGATAGAGGAAACGGTTTGGCGGCCTTAAATGCAAATGAGAAAGGTAGGGCAATGAGGATAAACTGTGGAATGGGAGAGGAGATGCGAACATTTCGAACCGTGCAGGCAGAACGATGAGAGACGCGTATTGGAGCGGACGTGAACGAGACGGTACTAGTGGCGTTTGTAATGGCGCTTCTGGAAGGTATGCCGTGGGCTTGGGGTGGGGTGGGGTGGTTTAGGCTTCAGCGCAGGTGCGCAGGGGCTGGGGGGCGTGGATAATAACGCGCAAATTAACCTCAGCCCTCCTGGGCGTTCCGCGCCGCTTCGACACTGCCGCCCCGCCCCGCGCCGCGCACCACCGTGCCATGCCATGCCGCCGGCCTTGCCCTCATTCAGCCGCGCCGTTGCGCTGTGTCCGTCTCCCCTCACCCGTTATCATCCCTTGTCGCTGTGTGTCCTCGGCCTGATTTCTGCTCCTTCCTCGCTCTCAACATCGCATGTCCAGCTCAATACTATTCCGCCTCACACTATTGTAGCTGTAGCGCTTTTTTGTTACTGTTAATTCAGACTCAAGTTTCCAAGGTGGTCGGTATTTTCCCCTTTTCAATCTCTTTTTGTCAATTTAATCTCTTTTCGAACGTCGATGCCTTGTATTTCCGCCTTTTATTTTCTCTCTTTTCATTTGCTTCCATTCTGTTTTTCTGTGTTGATACCGTCCACACTTTTTCAAGTATCTTCTTTATTTTCCTTGCAAGTGTTGTTCCAGTGTCTCCACGTATCTTTACTCCTTTTTGTTTTGTCTTTACTGTATTATTTCTTTTTCTATCATCTAGCACCTCACGAGTTTTAGTTCGTAGGTCAACGATGTCATGATTACTTGATCCATTAGATGATGGAGGGTTTTAGCCTTCGCTTAACGTGAAACAAAAGTCAGCCCTGATCTTGGCTAGTAAAATGGATGATGAAATCAATGTTAGCTTACTTCATTGTCTAATAATATTGTATTGTTATAAATTTGACATTTTATAATTGAAAATATTTGAATTACGAAATACGAATAACCTTTTTTCGTCAATTTTCACCAGAACTATATCGAAAGAGAAGAACTAGAACCTATGGAAATAACCCACACTACATTTCAATAACTAATGAAGATCAAGAAAACTGCCGCAGAAGCTGAGAGGAATCTCAGGACGTGGTACGAGGAGAGGTATATCGGAAGCGACTGATTAAAAACGAAGCAATTCGTGAGAATTATTAGATTACGGAGATAACATCTGCTATACATGCGAAAAATGTTGATAAAATGATTAAATTAAAATCCCAAACACACATTCAGATACTTACAATAATCACTTCATAATCCAAAGTAGACATTTCTGAAAGAGATTTGTCAAATAGCTTAATTTCAAGCAATAATGGCGAGTTTGACTTGACAGATTATAAGCTCTACCATTTTTAAATTCATCATTTTCATTTGATCGCGTTGCGTCGTCACTGACATTTCTGTTTGTCTGAAAATTTTGTAACCATTTTGCATATTAATAGATATCTATCTTTGTGGCTACAGTTACTGTTAAAACCTTTGTTTTGACCTAATATTACGTAGTAAATGAATTCAACTGAAATTTCAATACTTGAGTTTCACTTGAGTACGATGAGACAATCAGAGTTGCTTATGGATTTTATAAAACATTCAGGATAGTCTGTCAAGTCACCAAAGCTGACTGTATCATCAGGGTTTTGTTGCAAGATTTATCGGATAAAAACATTCATCTTACAATCATATTTCATGGAGAGTAATATTTACGTCTTGCACTTAATTCCTCAGCCTAAACATGTTACACAATTGTGATTCAAAAAGCATCAACCGTCACCGCAACCCAAATGCGGCGGCACTAAGTTGATCGCCGGAATTGGGAATTAAAGTTGGAGGAAGGGATCTAGTCGATAGTTGTGGAGCTGGAGTCACATCTGCCAATCAAATGTTTAGCGCATATGCATTGGAAGGTTGTTTTTTCGAAATGGTTCAACTACACTGAGCACGTAGGTAAACATTGGAAATTGAATGAGTGAAGGGTGAACTATTCCCCTTTTCTCCCCGGCAGCTCAAAATCTCTCTAGCAGAGTGCTCACATATCTACCGTTGCTCGTTTCCTCTCTCCCTCGCTCTGCCTGCCTCGCTCCGCCTCCGCCGTCGCCGCGCGCCGTGACCGCAATGCGGACAGCCCCTTCGTCGGGGTCGGAAGTAGCTCTCCGTGGGGTTGTTGGGCGCTGCTTATCTCGGAAGGGGCATTGCGCACGGTTTGCTGCGTCATTAATGTTGCATTGGGAACATCAAAAATTCTATTTCTCAGAATTATTTCGACGAATTCGGATCGTCGCTAATTAAAATATAATCCGAGGCTTGCTGACATCCTTTTGAAAACATCTCCGTGCTAAGCCGCGGCGATTTTCAGGTTTAGTGAATGCGTTCAAAGCAAAAAGAGGTGGAGATGAAAAATGTTGAATTTACCAGTAGACACAAAAGAAAATTTTTGGAGAAAATATCGTGAACCACGGTATTCTGGCTAAATATTTTCACGGTTATATTTACAGATGAAAAATGATCGCTTTAATTTATCATTTTTCTTTTATTACCCTTGTAGAAGAGGCAATACCTGCACTATTGATAAGTTCTCTACAATGTTACAATTCTAAAATTGTCATAGTATACACCGTTCTATGTGTACTGTTACGTAAATCTCATATTCTTCCCTCATTTTGATATTTCGTTGTAACATTGCATCTAAAACTTCAATGTTTTGGGTTAGAGCGTTTTAAAGTGGGAACAGCTGTTCCAATTCTGTGAAATTGTGGTGAATTGACAAATACCAATCTACATTTTTTGTCGATCAAATGAAAGAAACATTAAAATATATAATAACTTCATTTTCTCAAAAAAACTAAGTAAGAACGATACTGCTTTCAACGTTCATTTTTTGAACTTGGACAGGAGACTCTTGGGAAAACTAAAACAAGTTACATAACTTTACTCTAATTACTTTACTTCCGTAAATTCGCGTTTTTTCGGAAAATTTATGATTGCCTTTTGTTAAAATCTCCAACATTTCATTATTAAGAACAACATTTTTTTTCTGAAATACTGTGAAGACACGCAACATAATTATTTTCCTTTCTGTGATAAATTTTTGTTTGTCGAGGTAACGGGTTTTCGTGCTCAACATACTACATAGTGTGGACGGTTGGAACCAGCAATTTTAACGCACACATTTTGTGATAGGTCGGGCAAGGCCAACAGGAAATGCACAGGATGTTGTTGACACGTAGAAATGAGAAGTGGTGGCGTGGAGCGTGGCTCGGCACCTGCTCGGCTGCGCGCTTAAATTGCAAACTGGAATAACCTCATTTCCTCATCAGCGGCGGCGGCCGCCCCGCGAAGCGCCCAGGTCGCGCGTGCTGCCCTCCCAGGGGCAACGCTTTAACGCCCTCGGCCCCACCCGACGACCAGGCGCGCCGCGCACTTTTTACTTTCTCGGTACGGAGTAGAGAGAAAGTTATGTAATGCTGCGCGAAAAAACGGCGCATTTTCGGCAGAAAAATCTCATTATAGGACCCTGGTAACGAAAAGTGGATAAATCCAGTTGCTAAATTTAGAAAACAAAGTCCTATATCACGTGGTGTAACCAGGATTCATATTTTGTGGGTCCTTGATGCTGCAAAATCGAATGACGGCAAAACGTCTTTCTGTCTGTGGACAACGCTAGCGGCTAAACTATTCAGTCGATTTTCTCCAAAATTCATATTCCGCAATTGATCTGGCTAATATCGCGGTTCCTTGAATTTCAATTTTGAGATGTACTTTACATGAAATACCAATGACATTTTCAAAATTTCAAAAGTCTCCATCGGCTTTGATTAAATTTTGTTGTTGAATAGTGCGAAGGACTTTTAAAAGAATGTAGTAGGTCCCATGTTCGTTAAAAATCCTGATTTTTTGAAAATTTCAAATGTTCAAAAGTTTTTCGGAGTCTTTCTACAATTAAATTGTTAAAAACCGAAAACGAGATTATTCGGTATTATCTACCTTTGAAAATATGATTTAACTTTACAATTAAGAAGGGAAAGGAACAGAAGGGTGAAAATGCTAAAATAGTTATTTATAAAACAACAGGTAAAAGTGACGTTCTATTTTGCGCATTCATACGAGAAATATAAAATAACTTTTACCACGTGTGTCATACACTATTTTTTAGACAGCCATATTGTCTTTCCTTTTATTTTGATTCAAGTATACAAATCACTCAATGATGCATAAAGGGCAGTAGTAGAGGATGTGGTCAGATTAAAGTATTTTGTTTCCTTCGTTGCATTCACAGATTTATCTGAAAACTTGATCATCGTCTTCCTTTCAGCACTAGTGCAAAAATTGAACTTTTAGCACAATAGACCTGTAGTAAAAGAACTACTTTTATCAGTGGTTGTCGAAAAATTATTTTTAGTTAAAATAAGAAAAACGTTTTATGCTGATTATAAAAGTTTTCTGTCACTAATAATGGGAATGTTACTGTTTCTAATAATGGGAATAAAATAATCGTAATAACTTTATGATAGTTATAAACAAGTAGGAAGATACGTACAAGATATACAAAGTAATATCGGGAGAATGAAGAAGGTAAACTCAAATAATTAAGTGAACATGTGAAATATACTTTAAATTTTCTAAACTTATAGAACGAAGAGCATTGTCATTTAAATCTAAATTTTAAAAAGCACAGTAAAATGGCACGTGTGGTGACCATTTACCCAAATGACGTTATCCGAACGTCAGTTACTATGATACGTGTCATCTCCAAGTGACATTCGCTCGACACAAGCACGACGCTTGGCAGGAAAAATGGAGTTGTGTGCAGGGTTTCCAAGGCAACGCGTAATGTGAAGATACAAGTTACGTCGGAATTTTTGTTAGGGTGACGTTAACACGCTCTTTGATGTCACTCTGCGTTTTACGAAGAGCTTCAATAGGCGATCCAGTAGGGATTGTGTACACGAATTCGCAGCTTTAGTAACAGTGACACTGATTTCCCCCGTAGTGCGTGGTACTGAAAGAGCTGAAAAAGGAGATTTATGGCCTCGGGAGTAAAAGAGGGCTGACAGGGTGATTAACTGTACAGGTATAGAACATTTACACCTGAAAGTGCCAATTGGCCCCTGAATGCATTGCATTGCGTCGCATGAATGCCACATCGCTTACATATTGGTGTTGAAGAGAAGAGAAACGAAAATTCAGAACGTGACAAAAAATATGTTTTACTGTAATAAAAATAGTCAAATTGCATTTAGAAACCTGGTTGAATCATGTATTCATACTAATCATGAATCATTAGTATAATTGATACAATATTGATCCCACATAAATGTGACGCAACTAATGTAATTGTTGCTCATTATTGTCTCTTGACAGTCATTTAACAATTCATAAATCAGTTGACCTTTACGGTTTTGGTACAAATCTGTATTGAAGAAGTTGGACCTAACATTAACTGTGATGGAATAGTGTGTATTTCAGAAAAGCATATTTCTCTAATATATTCAGAGCAAAGAAAGCAAAATGTGTCTTTTCTTAGGGCAGCGTTCTCTAAATGAGTAAATAGTAGTTATGGGGCAATGTAAACTACCATATTAATTTCTCCAACTGTTCTCCGAGAATACGAAACAGTGTATTTACGGCGGAACAACACTCTTGCTCCAACGTCCTCATAACACAAGCTGGAAGCGTGTTTATCCGCCTCCGGCGTTATCCAGAGCAGCTCTCGCTTAAGATGGCAATTTCCGCCGAGTGTGATGACAAGCGTGCGCGCAGCCGGCTGTGACCTTTTACTCCGGCGACCCCACATGCCAGCGGCAGCGCGCGGCGCGGCGCCGGGCCAGGCCAGGCACCCCACACTGGGCCAAAGGCGCACACGGAATCAGTTCGTTTCCTACTTAGGGGCCATCCATACATTACGTAACGCAAATTTGGAGTATTTTGAATATCCCCTCTTCCCCCCTATTGCGCACGCTTAACCCCCCCCCCCCAAATAATTACGTAACGCTTGTGAGAAAATCCCCGCCATTTACAGTAAGTGAAAACATATAACAATAAAACCATTTTTTATTAATTTTATTTGTGTTTTATGTTAACATTTATATAATTAAAGTTAGTTAAATATATGATAATTACAGGAATTAGCGATGCTGACCGCATCTACCAGAGAGGTTGGAGACAATATTTGAGTGAAGGAAGGATGGATGGAGGAGGCAGTTTCTGAGAAGCCGCGCTCCCGCCATCATTGTGGGTAATGGGTGGGAGAGAGACTATCGTGCCAATTTAATTGTATATACTACAGTTCCGTTCTGAATATTCTCTTGGTAATCTAACCGATTCAATCACTTGATTGAATCCATCCATTTACTGTAACAACTACACATAATTTATATTTTGCGATTACTAAGTTAATATCTTAATGTTTTAGTATGTGTCTGAACAGAAGGCATTATTTCAGCAAATATTTAAAATAAAAAAATAACGTTACGTGACACTAAGCTAACACCGTGCTTAGCACCGTGCAGCTGCATTACACACATTACACCTACCCGTGTGTAATGCAGAGTAACGCTGCCTCAACCCCGACCTCCCTCTTTAACGTTATGAAATTTATGGATGACCCCTTAATAATTAAAATTCTTAATTCTTAAATCTACTCAATAAGCAAAGTTTGTTAGTTCTTTTGGTACTTTTCCGAATGCGCGCGCATATGCTACGTATTTGCAGTTCAGGCGCCATGATAGTTAAAAATGAAAGAAAATTTAGATTGTATTGTGAGAAAACTTTAAAATGCAATTTGAAAGAATGTAAAGTCCTTGTGTTGTTACAATAAAAGTAAAATATTCATTTTGGACAAATTATTTCTTGTAGTTAGGAATTTAGTGTTCAGAGATCATTTTAGCGCTAATGAATCTTAATCTGGCTTTTCTCTTACTTTTTCTCTTGTTTGCGTTGACGGGATACACCGTAAATCTTCTAATTTTGAACATATCTTTATGGTTAGTTTCTTATTTAATAGCAGAAAGTGCCTGAACTTCGAATTGTTATTTAAAATGCATACTCTCAATAATAAATTTGCTAATCGACATTGTTACCAGTGATATTTAGAAGTTCTAATTCAAATCTCTGTAAAGTACACACAAGTCAGCTATCAATCTTCAAATTTCGATTCAGACACTAAAGAATAATCCAAATAAAAATCTTAAAAAGATCATTAAAAATGTTTAACGGTTAATGGAGTTATGATGCCACAAATCATACTCTGTTTTTGGAAGGAAGAAGGGCACATCAGATAATATAAAAATAATACAGTTTTGACTTTGTGAATACTTAATCCTATGCGAAGAGATGTTTAAATTCATAAATAGGTCACAAATAATTTTAAAACTCAAGTAGACGAGTACCTTAATGTAATTTACTCAATCAGAAATATGATAACGAAAGATGATGGAGTTGTTAACTATGAGAGATTCTTCGGTCAAAACAACACAAAAAAATTAAAGAGTCCGAAAATTATTATCAAGCTAGAAAACAATTATAATTAAATCCTTTCAATACGCCAGCAACAATAATAGCATCGCCATTTCCTAAAGATAAATCCTCTTAGGGGCAATCCATTAGAACTGTGTTTGCTCTGACAACACTTATTCACAATAAAAGGAAGTAAAATCTTTACAGAGAGACGTCCAACAACATCTATTCACCTTGTTTTGTGGAAAAGGGAAATATTGCAATCGAACCAAGGAAATGAAATTAATGAAACAACTAAAACAAAATGTTAAAGAAAAACAGCCAAAACCATTTATTATTGATGGATTGTGATTATTTTCTCTATTAATTTTATTGTTTGTTCAGTTCACTTCTTTGTTTGATTTGATTGAAATGCATTTTGAAATTAGAAAAAGGTGCTCTCGTTCTGGCCGACTGTTCGTCGCGAAGTGTGGCGCTGACGGAGGCAGTATGGAATAACAATATCACAGGGCAGACGGATGGCGACATCACGTGACAGGTGCCCATCACGCCAGTGGATGACGCTGCGTGTGCATGTTCTTTCCGTGACCAGGATCCGACGCGTTTCACTCGCTGCTTTGCAGCCACACGGCGCATGCAACACTCCCGCATTTCGAAAGCCATTCATTCATGAAAGTATTATGGTTGAATCTGGGTGTGTCTGATTTCGAATCATCTACCTATTTAGCACTATTGTCTATTGAATAAACCCACAGAAGCTCTTGGAAGAAAAATGCATGGAATTCTGCAGTTCTCTCTCAAGTTATGTAACTAGCGGTCCTAAAACAGAACGAACTTTTTTTTTAGTTTATTTATTGTCGCATCAACAGCGATGGTCATTAGCGACAATTAAATAATACATTTGCTTTTAATTATAATAATAACAACTATGTTAACAAAAATTGACATGGTTTCTAAATTATTGACAATAGTTAATAACTATTATATATCTGAAAATATTTGAATTTTTTTGCAAAAATGAAGGATTTTATCTTCGTATTTAGGGGATTCCAAAATTAAGGTAAATGAGTAATCCTGCAGAATTTGTTGTTTAAGGGCAGTAATGAGGGCAGTGGTTAATTACGTGGTTTAAATTAAGAAGAGTGGAGTTGTCACAGTGGTTGCAGGTGGGAGGAGGGTTTTTGTTAAATAAGTGGATATGACTCAATTTGCAGTGTCCAGTTCGGATTCTAGATATTGCTACTTGTTCCTTTCTATTTAATTCAGCACTTGTTTTTAAATTGAAGAAATTTCCTATTTGTTTATGAAGTTCACTGGCTTTGAGCATGGACCACTTGCTGTTCCATCTGTCTTTCATTAAGATTTCAACATGTTTCCAGATATCATTGAATGTACAGGAGGTTTTAATAATTCAGAACGAACTTTCTCACCCATATTTTCACGCAAAAATACGCGAAAAGTACTAAATTTTCGGAAAATTGAACAGGACGTTGTTTCAAAATTATCTTTGAGGAACAGATTTCATTTAGGAAAAGAATATCTTTCTTCATAATTGTAGTAGTAGGAAGACGCCGAAAAAAGTTTTTGAACATTTGCATTTTTCGAAATATCAACGAACGTGAGACCTACACTATCTACACTACCTACACAAGCTTCTCTTAAACGTCCTTTACACTATTACACACAACAAAATTTAATTGAAAACGTTGGAGCCTATTTATAAAAAGCGGTAAGCATTCCAGGGGCATAATGTAAAGTACCAAAATTAAAATATAGGTATTAATGTCAAGGGCCCGCGACATGGGCTAGATCGATTGTGGAAATACCCATTTTGGAGAAAATCGGCTGAACGGTTTAGCCGCTATCATAGTTCACAGACAGACAGACAGACGGAAACACGTTTTGCCGTTAATCGAATTTTCGCAATCAAAAACCTATAAGACATGGATTCTGGCTATACCACGAGCTGGAGGATTTTTTTCTTAATTTAGCAATTGGATTTATCCAGTTTTTTGCAACTAAGGCCGGGCGATAAGAGTTTTTCTGCCTAAAATTCACAGTTTTTTCGCGCAGCATTACATAACTTTCTCTCTACTCCGTAGCGAGAAAATAAAAATGTATGTATATTGAATAATATACAGGCATATAATAACGTATCATATTTTTACTTATACAATATTTTCTTTACAATATATTAATTCTTTAATGTATACTAGCTGAACCCGTGCGATTACATCGCACTGAAGGGAAACCTGTAGGAAGTTACAACAGAACATTTGAAATGTTGAAACCCCAAAAATTTAGTTACATTTCATTTGTTGTATATACACAATAAATAAAGAAATGATATAAGTATTTAAACAACTGAATACTAATTACTGTGAACCGAGTTAAATGTTTTTAAAAAAATGGCGATATGCCATAATTTTCATCATAATTAGGCGATGTGAATATCGTGTTGACAATAAGTGGCTAATAATATAACTGGCAATGAAGAAATCAATCAAAAACTATGCTCTAGTAGCATTAGAGCAAGAAATCTTGTTTAACTTAAAAATTGTATGCATCACTTATGAGTGTTCAAATGGAACACTTCCAAACAAATATTTATTTTTCCCTCACATTCGGTTGCAATTCAAAAGTAATGTTTGGTTCAATGTAAAAGCACCTATTTTATCAAAACACTCTACGTAGTTTGTGATTATGTTAAAAAAAACCTTTTGTCTGTTTTGTTTTTATTAATTTGTGATGGTCAAAAATAATACTTGACAAAATTAAAGTTTTTTGAGAAAGCATTGTTTAATTACTCAAGAGAGGATAAGTCACCAATTAATATCAATCAATTGCTAGTTCTGGCAGAGAGATTACATAAAAACAAAAGGAGGGGTGTTCAAAAGTTACTTGATAAACAATTTAGGAGAAAATCGTCAGAATTGGGAGCTTATAAGTGTATTATTTCCTGCTCTATCAACTGCACATGGTAATGAACAAACATGAACAAAACATACTATTTCCATTTTTCTTATAAAATATTACTGATACATTTTTTTACCATTTCCTGAAAACTTTTCTTTGATGGAAATAGCTCCAATTGGACACGCACACCTCAAACAATCATTAGATTTCTTTTTTAATTGTTGTTTATACACAATATTTTTTAGTTGTATATACACAATAAATAAAGAAATGATATAATTTTTTAAACAACTGAATACTAATTACTGTGAACCGAGTTAAATGTTTTAAAAAAATGGCGATATGCCATAATTTTCATCATAATTAGGCGATATGAATATCATGTTGTCAATAAGTGGCTAATAACATAACTGGCAATGAAGAAATCAATAGCAAATCAATCAAAAACTACGCTCTAATGAACAAACATGAACAAAACCGACTACTTCCATTTTTCTTATAAAATATTACTGATACATTTTTTTACCATTTCCTGAAAACTTTTCTTTGATGGAAATAGCTCCAATTGAACACACACACCTCAAACAATCATTGATTTCTTTTTTTAAGGTATATATCATTGACAGTAACATGACATTTGAATATTGCTTAACTCAAGGAAACAAAGTACGTTTGGTTTTGTATTAGGTAACACACAGGAGGAGTTAAGTATATGAGGGAGAATGTAAATGAGACGCTTCATACAATATTTCCTTGTGTATAATTAAAGAATGTACAATTTCAATTTATAAAAGAAATAAATGAATGAACTAAAGTAAACAATACATTTGTTATATCCATTCGAAGTTGTGATGTAGTTTAATACATAAGCTATGACGCTTATAGCCTTCTTGTTCGGTTTGCTGAACATATTGTTCTTTTTCAACACAGTGCTGTCTGGAGAACTGTATTTTCCATATGTTATAATTTCTTGATGAAATCCTTTAGCAACAACTATCCAAGACTAATAAAAAAACAGCGAGATTTTCAAATTCTGCAAAAATAGAATAACAAATCATGGTTAACATACACACTTAGATTTTTATGAAAATTTAATTACATTTTCAATATTTACCAATATCTCCAGATTCATGAACTTTGTACAAAGGAAAAGTTTCCCCACCACCCAAGGAGTAAATTCCATGGTGCGTTAGGTTTTTTTAAAAAGTGGAAACCTTCACTCAGAGTCCTATTATAAACCACTGAGAGAATGTAATGCAAGATTTCATTGTAGAAGCACCACGACCTGGACTATATTTCCTGAAATGAACATTGTTTAATATTCAAAACATTTTACCAATTCACTTTGTGCTAACGTCAGTAGTCAGCAGCATCAGTGCAAAGTCATTTCCTTGACAGAAGAGGCAAATTGAAGCACACTCAGATACATACAAAGATTCAAGAATGCATTCACAGGTTATCCATTGCAAGAGATTGGTTCTTTCTAGTTAGGATCCAAAGATTATGCATTTTTTTTGTCACGTGAAAAACTGAAGGCTAGTATTTGGAAATTATTAATCAGCTAATTTCCAAAATTTGTTTCTTGGTAATACTTTACAAATAAAGTAAGAATCACTACAACAATTGAATTGAAGGTTTTATTTGTTTCACTTTCGGATCACATAAATTCAGGTTACACAAATTTTATTACACATACCCATCCTTCATTCACATACAGTACTTATTATCTGTCACCATAAAGTCCATGTATATTTCTGCCACCAAGTTATTGATCCTAAAATAGCTATCAATCTAATATTTCACTATAAACAATATTCAATGTAAAAGCTTTAGAACTGTTTTTACATTTTCCTTGATTTGTGCCATCTTCAATTTGTAACCTAACATCAGCAAACGAACTTACTCTAGAGAATGCCACATAAAGTTGCCCATGTGTAAACACAGGAGAGGGAAGATAGATGCCAATTTTTTTGAAAGTCTGCCCCTGCGACTTATTAATTGTCATGGCAAACGACAACCTTACTGGAAATTGCCGTCTTTTTAAGTTGAAGGGCATGGTGTGGTCTGATGGAGTCAGATCGATTCTAGGTATCAACACCAAAGTAGACTGTGCCTCTCCTGTCAGAACTTTTGCTTCAATGGAATTGTTGAGCATTTTGTGCACAACCATTCTAGTGCCATTCACCAATCCCTTCTTGGCATTAAGATTTCTAACCAACATCACTACTGCTCTTTTTTTAAGAGTCAGTTTGTGAGGAGGTAAGCCAGATGGATTCAATGAATTAAGAAATTCTATCTTTTCAATTCTAAATTCAGTATCTAAAATAAATAATCCAGCATACGATGGAAGCTCACCAGTAGCAGGATGCAAACTTCCAACAGAATGATAAATCTGCCCGTGGATTTTAAAGCAATAAGGGCCTCTACTATTGGAAAATTGTAATAAATTTGTCTGAATTGATGCAAATGCTAAAGCATTATTATAACTTCTAATATGCAACAGATAATTTTTAGATTTTTCATCACCTCGTGTTATCAAATTTTTTAATAGATCAGGCACTTCAATGGGTGATAGAACTTCCTCACTCACTTTCCCTTTATGACAACAACTACTGAATCCCCCACCTGTTTTCTCAGCTGCAAAATGTAAAGCCCCACAAAACTCACACTGTTCATTCATTTCTCCCAAAGAAAATTCATCTACATTACAGTCACTATGGTTTGTTATACCCAACCAGTATCTTGCTCCACACAATCTGTTAACAAACCTGCGTGCAGTTTTTTGGGTTCTATACATGCGTAGCTGCCGCTGCCTTTCCGCCTGTGTTTCCTTCTGTCGCAGCTCCCTCTGTCTTTGCCTTTGTTTATCAAGTCTGGTCCTGCGTTGTTGTTCGGTCTCAAGACATTGGCGTTTGGCACGATTTTGATAATGGCGTTCAGAACTTTCTGCTATCTCTTCAAGAGTTCTTTCCGACATAATTTGCTTCCTCTTTCTACGCTCCGAAGCCATCGTCATTTTTCTACCTCGAGCCATACTGACTGTAGAAGAGAACAAAATTTTCACTTTCCAAACACACACACATTTATTAATAATGTTATTGTAAATGATATTCCATTTAATTTATGTACATAATGTAGTGCAATTAACAGCATTCATACACAATATATAATTATATTATTACCACTCACACTATATGAATTATTAAACTATGTATCTACTAACCTTTTCTTCTTTTCTATAATACCCCAATGTGGCTGCAATTTACTCCACAACCATTTATTGCCATACTGCAGAAGAAAACAAATTTTTCACTTTACCAAACAACACATTTTAATAATGTAGGGCAATTAAGTGAATAATTATTTCATTCAAAGGATACATTTAAATAAGTTGATGGAATCAGATCACTAACCTCTTCAATTTCAAGATTTTTATTCAATGTAGAAGATCACGTTCACATGCTTATACAACCTAGACTAAAACAGAAACAAACAAAATCGCTGTGAACGTGAACATTCTGAATACACGTAATATATGTGAAAAAATAATACTGTATTTCTCTAACCTTCATTCAAAGGCTACATATATAAATAAGTTGATGGAATCAGTTAATAAAATAATTATTGTATGTATGCAAAAATTAATATTTACTAACCTCTTCTATTTCAAGATTTCTATTCAATGTAGAAAATCACATTAACGTGCACGAATCGCGCACTGGCAAGTACTGGTTCTGGCACAGCTGAACGCTGTGTGCTCCCGCCACCGTCCGACAGTGTAATTTCCTTCCGAAAGATCGCGCGGCAATCAGTAATTGCTGATCCCGAAATTTACGTTTTTTTAATATTTACGTATTTTTAACGCACTTTTTCAATACGAATGTCCCATGTGCAGGTGAAAAGAAACACGAGTTTTCAATCCATTGCTTTTTTATACAGATCGGTTTCGTATGTCTCCCAATTTATTGAAAAGACCAAACAGCCCTTTGAGAAATAATATATAAGATATGCACACACATACTCATGATTAAAAAATTATATAAGTTGAACGGTACTTTCCTCAGCTCAACCCAAAAAACCTTGCTTGGCGAGTATCGAGAGATTTCCGAGATCTGAACCAGAAACACTCCTCATGACATGAATGGTCCAAACGAGATAAGAAATGCAAACCATTGTAAAATGTAAATAAATAAATATTTATAAGATAAAATCTTGTGTATGTGTAAGTAGAATTCAATATGTACAGAGGTCTTGTTTAGGGTTTTGCCACATTCATTCTGGACGTACTTGTTTTTTATTTTCAATTGAAAGATTGAATTTTGAAAGGTCAAAAGTATACGGGGGACTGTGGAAATAAGAGGAAAACTACACCTTATTGAGATTCATGGAAGTTGAAAACTGCAAGCAAGGAAGACGAGAAAACTACGTTGTGAATTCTTCACTTCTTTAATTAGAGGCAGAAAACTCTTTTAAATGGAATTCGAGAATAGCTGCGTCATTAAACTTTTATACGACTCGAATCTTTCTAGTTGTAGTGGTGCATGATTCATAAGTGAAAATCCAACTACGTTACTCACGAAGTGGAATAAGCTCAGTTGTAATTGATGAAATTACGTGTACACTTGAAAAAAGTATTAAAATAAAAAATAAATAAAATTCCAAATATATAGATATGTACCTTATATAGAAAAAATATTGCAGCTTTAAATGTCCAAAACAGGTGTATATGGTAAAAAAACAAGGATGGGTCGTAGGTGAATTATTTGAGACACATAACATAAAACCTACTTTTTGTTCACTTCAAATTATAATACGCCCAGAATCTAAACTTGTACAAATTCTTGAAACATTAGAACTTTATTAAGGCAATATTTGTATACGAGATAATCCTATCTTCCTCATTAAAAGAATAATTTAATTTCCAATTTCCCTAGAGTGTGAAAAATATTTATGAAAGAAAATATGGGAATTGAAACTTAATTACAATTGACATAGTGAATTAAAATGAAAACAATTAATGAAAATGAATACGATGTCGCCCATAAAAGACGTTATCAGGCTTAAAGTAGAAGAGCTTAGGACATTTCTTACTTTAAGGACCACAGATATAATAGAGAGAATTCTCTGTCGGACGTTCTGTTTAAATGAATAAACTTAAATGTAGTATTAATATCAGGTGTTTCAGAATTTTGATTATATGTGTGCTAGGTACAGGCTGGTCATAAATACCCGCACCAAACGAACAATCATTTCTTTCAATAACGAAAAAAAAAAAAATATATAAAAAAGGATTTTCTAACAATGCAATAAAATCGAAGAAAATACGATTTTCTTCCATTATATGGTGTACAGAGTCTTTAGCCGCCACTACTTTGCTGCGTGGCTGGCTGTGCATAAACGCGCCGCAGCGACACATCACTCACTCGCGGCCGGTCCAAGGCGCTAATCAAGAAGGTCACTGCATTTTCACGGACCTGCGCGGTCTCCTTTCAAATTTCGAAAAGGGACGTGAAAGCTCCATAGTAGAAATATATGTAGATCTGATAAATAAATCTTCTAAAATGTATTATAACGAAAATAGCATAAAAGGAATGAATAAAGAGCAGGAGATCAAATGTTAGTTAATGCTTACAACTACTTGTTTTGAATGTATCATGTATTAGTAGGATACATTTAATTTTCAAAACATGAAATGTGGTTTCAAACTAGTGGTGCTAAAACAGGACGTACTTTCTCACTCGTATTTTCACGCAAAATTACGCGGAAAGTAAAATTTTCGCAAAATAATACATGATCGTGTGTCAAAATCTAACTTTAAGAAATAGATTTCATTATGGGAAAAATATCTATTATTAATATTTCATTTGTAAGAAGACTTTCAAAAAATCAGATTTTTCAATGAACACGAAATCTGCACCATTCGTTAAACATCCTTCACAGTGTACGACAAAATTTAATCAAAGTCGATTGAGCAATTTTTTGAAAATGTTGATAATGTCCCAGGGGCTTCCTATAAAATACCCTTCAAAATTAAAATATCGGTTTCGAATTCAGAAGACCATGAAATCAGCCAGATCGATTGGGGAATATCTATTTTGGAGAAAATCAGCTGAACGGTTTAGCCGCTAGCGTTGTTCACAGACGGACACATGGACGGACAGAGACGTTTTGCGGTCATTCAATTTTTTGGTATCAAGGACCCACAAAACATGAATTCTGCCTACACTACGTGTTAGATTTTTTTTTTTCAATTTTAGAAACTGAATTTATCCACATTTTCGTTACCAGGAGCCTGTAATATGAGTTTTCTGCAGAAAATTCGCCGTTTTTTCGCACATCAGTACACAGCTCTCTCCCTACTATGTAGCGAGAAAGTAAATAAAAATGGCTAGACGGTCACCCGGATACCATCTTCTTTGCACGGAAGCGCGGACCGACGCATCGGTCTTGTGTATTTAGAAACGATGACAATAAATACATGTACTCTAAACAGCGTCCAAAAACCGTGATTTGTAAATAATCTCTGATACACGCCGAGCGAATACCCATACTGAAGGTCGCGTCGAGCGCAAAACGAATTGCTTTTATCTTCACACACAGTGCAATTGGTGTCGCAATGCAAGAATACGCGTTAACGTGCACACGTGGGGGGATATTCGTCACCGCCTGTAAACCGACCTGAATGTTTAGAATGTTTACTTTAAATCCGTGAAAGAACATATGTAAGCGACGTCGTATATTCGCAAGGACGTCGTGCTTGAGCATGGGGCCATTCTCCTGCATCCTCTGAGATTATTTTGAGAAATTTTACGTAACATGTATTAATTATAATGAAAACTTGTAATTATTTATCCAATAATGAAATTCGTGTTGGCAACGTTATGTAGGATAAGTCACGTAACTTTAGTATCTCCTGCAGTTTTTGAACTGTTGAAATGATTGCTATGCAATTTTCACGAATGTGCATGAAGGAATGAGGCTAATTGATACAAGTATTCATTTCTATTTAATCACTTGTGTTTTACAACATATTGAAGTAACTTTGTTTTTTCAAAGGGAAATATATTTATTTTCAGTCTATCATGACGAGCGTAAAAAGAAGAATCCAAATATATATTAGTTATATGTTAGATAAGCATTTTTTGAGAACCTTTACGACTCGTGTTTAACGAATATATTTAATGTAACTGCCCGCCAGCAAGGCCACGCAGCGTATTTCAAAATTGTCACAAAACTGATGCAATTTTTTCTTGAACTCTGCTTCCCGTTGCCTTCTTTCTTCCTCCGCTTTCTTGAATTCTGCCCAACCTTAGGCAGTTTCAGAATTTTTGCCTTTCTTTGAAGGAATTGAAGGATTGAAAATAAGGATTTGTCAGAATTCTGAATGAAATTATATTGTTTGTTACCTCAAGTTCACTTAATGGGATTTCATACAATAGGATATTAATGGGATCTTGAACATTATATATAAGATAAAAATTCCATACACGAATCAGACAAGGGAATTATTAGAAATACACTATCAATCTCAAACCAACGCCTTCCGGTAATGGTAACACCAAGACGCTCTACAGCACGTCGCTAACTGTAAGTTGAAAAGCGCAAAACTTCCTTACCAATATTCCCAAGGCCTTCCCTGTCCTTGAAAGAGCCGAGCTCTCTCCTCGTAACTTGGCGAGAGTGTGAGTTTCGAAGAGAAGTAAAAATTATATAAAAAATAAAAATTCCATACACGAATTACACAAGGGAATTATTAGAAATACACAATCAATCCCAAATCAACGCCCCCCAGCACTGGTTACACTAAAACCTATTACAGCAGGTCGCTAACTGCCCGTTGCGAAGCGCAAAACTTCCTTACTAGTATCCCCAAGTCCCCCTCGAAAAGAGCCGAGCTCTCTCCTCGCAACTTGGCGAGAGTGTGAAATTCGACAGAAAGTAAAAATCATTTAAAAAAAGGAAAATTCTATGCACTAATCGCATACGGGAATTATTATAAATACACAATCAATCCCAAATCCACGTCAATCCAACACTGGTTACAATATGACCTACAGTAGGTCGCTAACTGCAGGTAGAGAAGCGCAAAACTTCCTTGCCAATATCCGCAAGACCCTCACTGTCCTGGAAAGAATCGAGCTCTCTCCTTCCAACTTGGTGAGAGTATGAGTTTCAAAGAGAAGTAAAAATTATATAAAAAATAAAAATTCCATACACGAATTACACAAGGAAATTATTAGAAATACACAATCAATCCCAAATCAACGCCCTCCAGCATTGGTTACACTAAAGCCTTTTACAGCAGGTCGCTAACTGCCCGTTGCGAAGCACAAAACTTCCTTGCCAATATCCCCAAGACCCCCTCGGAAAGATCCGAGCTCTCTCCTCGCAACTTAGCGAGAGTGGCCGGCTGGCGCGGCGGAAGCCCAACTTGCACCGACCGAGCGCCCCCCCCCCCGCGCAGGGAGAGCTCGATGAAGCATTCACGAAGAAAGCCTCAGCTCCCCGCTCAGAGGCCTTTTCCCTGGAATTCTTAATTAACCGCCGGCTGTCCGGAAGAAAGGAGTCGGCGGACGGAGTGGCGGGCACGTGCCGGCAACCAACGACGACGAGCACCGCCGCTCTCGCCTCTTCCTTTGAGGATCTTTGGCCCGCCAGGGGACCTTCGCGGACTCTCGGAAAGAGCAGCCGCTCCCCTCCGGGGAACAGCGGCTGAAGGGTGGTTGTTCCGCGAAAAACTGAAGAGATTGTGTGGCGTGCTCTTCTAGACCCTCCAAGGTAGACGTGGTCGGAGTGGAATACGGGAAGCAGATGTGCGGGGCTGTTGGCACTCTGATGTTGCACTCTGGCTCCGATGCTGATGTACGTATCAACCCTATTAGTGTGTCCGGCGACACCAGTTATTTCGAGACTGGTTTTGCATGGGGGACGGGAATGTGTTGGATTTTTTCTTCTATATCTAAACAGTTTAACAGGGTTTGATTAAATGTGTTAGTGGAGGAGATTATTCAATTTATCAGCCAGTTGTTGTGTTAATGTGTTTGTTTAAGAGCCTAAAGGTCTGATAGGGATATATTCTTGTATAATTTTGGAAGGCCATGCAGTTTAGAGGTTTAAGAGTTAGATGATACGTATTCTTTATGAAAGGAAAACACGGCTTGTGAATTGTCACGTTCTTGTTTAGATGTTGCGCTCATTGGGAAGTTGTTCGACATTTAAAAATTCAATGCTTTTCAGATAATAATTTTTAACAAGAATCACTTTTACGTTGCTATGGTCTGCTTTTAATATTAAATCTTTCTCAGCTACTCTTTTGCGTTATGAAATGAATGCGGAAGAAACATTATTACAATGAATGTATGCGGATGATTTTCTACAAATTTTGCTGAAAATTATGTTTTGGGAGTGTGGTGATAATATGGGTTTTAAATATGTAATTGATGGTAATGTAATAAAATATGATCATATTGTCTGTTTTGCCACATAATTTGCTTTGGGTTAGAGTTTATACAGTGTGCAAAAACAGTATTTCATACCATAGTTCTGGAATGAAATGTTCTTACTTCAAAACGTAGGGGATGAGGCGGAGGAAAGAGTGGTGGAGACAAAGAAGTGAATATGACGGTAGATGAGAGACGTACTGATTGTAAGTTGAAATATAGATATTCAAAAATTCTTAAGAAGTCACCTTTTTTCCTTGTAGATACGGACCATTTTCCTGTCAAGTGTTTATAAAACAAAACTACAGAAAGAGGGAAAATTTATCAACTTCTTAAATTTAAATATTCTCATATAAGAAAAGAAACATTCCTTCAACGTTTACTGGAAACTGACCAACGCACACGCTATCATTCACAACTCTTCACAACATTCTATTCAACACAAACACGACGCCTTTCACTATGTCGAACGCAATATTTTATTTTGCTTTCTACTTAATGTTGTAAAATATTTGTACCAGGTCTGGTGATGATGGCTAAGCCGTGAAAATCTGCTTAACACATTAATAAAAAAAACTTTTGTAAAGACTTATTCATACATAACGTTTAAAAATCTCTCTTCAATAACCATTTACAACATTATCAGAAAACGTTTCAATTTTATTTTTAAGTATTTTACGTTTCCTCTGCACCTAATGAATCTATCACAATTTAGAGAAAACTAATTTCGGATACATAACGTGGACTACGCCATTAGTATATAATATAGAGAAGTTAATCTAAGAAAGTATCAGATTGATAGGTCAGAAAAGAAATAAACGTCGTGTAGGGTGATGGCATTGCAAGAGATAGTTATGAAGCCATTCACAAACGAGATAACTGTAAACGAACGCACTGACAAGTTAAGTGTATGGCCATACCTGCAGTTATGTTGCCATCAGTGGCCAAGCAGTAGCGAACAAAAAAGCTTGAGTAATTAATAACGACGAAGAAAAGATGTTACAAACCCAAAAGCGCGCGCGAATTCCGCAGCTGGATAATTTGATTCCGTGTTCGGCGGGAAGTCTCGTCACCGGTCGACTGCCCTTACGGCCGGTCCGCTCTTCATTGGAGGGGGAAGTGAGGGGGGGGGCTCAGACGGCACCGGGGGGAGGAGCGCCAATGCCACTAATTATGCTGCTGCATTGATCAGCGCGTTCCAGCTCGATCCCCTGTGAAATGCTGCACCGGACCAAACAAACAGAATTATCTGCCTCAACAAGTCGTTCTCTCGTAATGCGAGCTTGCGGCTGGGAATCGGTTATGCCAGCTGGAACCATGATAGGCAGAGTGGTACTGTTCTTCGAATGAGAAATTTGATGGAAAAACACACCGAGTATCTGAGAACATTCCGTATAATAATGACATCAAATGAACTTTAATTCATAGATTTCTTCCCCGTTCCTTCAATTTATAATGAGCTGCTTTCAATACAAATATTGTTTCTATTCCTGTCAACTGTTCAACTATAATTTTGAAACTTTGTCTTGCCTTGATATAACAATTTTTCAATATATTTCTTCCTCTTCCTCTCCTGTATTTAAGGTACTTATGCCTCATAATTCTGTACCGAATTTCTTCTACTTTGTCGCATACTACTTACGTACTACAGAGGTTTTGTAATGCTGCGGCAAAAATGGAGATTTTTTGACGGAATAACCATTTGTGGGTCCCTGACACCGAAAAACTGGATAACTCTTGTTTCTGTAAGCTACGTTCTCTAACATGCTGTGTAGTCGAAATTCACTTTTAGTGGGTCCTAAATTTCGAAAAATTGGGTTTTCGGGGAAACATCTACCTTCTCTATGTGGCAGTACAGTTTAAACCGTTTAGACGATGCTCTCCAAAATTGACTTACTCTGGCCGAACACGAGGCCTTGAAAGTTTGAAAACGATATACTGATATTTTTTGAGGGTGCTTTACATAAAGACTCAAAAATTTCAAAATTTTCAGAAAAAATTCCAAATATTTTGTTTACATTTTGCTTCTCTCAAAGAACAAAGAACGCTTATATATGGTGCATCTCTCATTTTCTTTAAAGTCTCCGAAGTTTCGAAAATTGCGTAATTTCAAGATATATTTCGCCATGTTCCAACAACTACAATATTGAAGACAGATATTTTTCCTCAATGAAATCCGTTCTTCAAAGGTAGACCTTTAAATAAGGTCAAGTACAATGTGTGAAAAAATGAGTAATTTTCCAACAATTTTGCGTGAAATATAGGTAATTGTTAAAAATATTTTCTGAAAACGGTTCCACATCTTTTCTTTAATTTGTTATATACCAAAGTACGCTTAGAAAATGGCGTAGGTGTTATTTTCGACAATCTGAATTTTAGAAACTTGCAAAAAATTATCATTTTAAAAAGTAAGGTCATTTACAATTTTTTGAAAAAAATTATGCGTAATTTTGTATGAAGTAAAGGTAATTTATAAACATTGTTCTAAAAAACGGTTGCAAAATTTTTCTTTCACGTTTTGGTATATAATTTTCACATAGCATATTCTAACAAACTTACAAAATACCGAGAGCACGCAAATGAGATAAAAAAGATATGAAAGGTGAAAAAGGTGCTCATCCTTCCCGTCACAATTTCTACTTCGGAATAGTAATAAAATACCTCATTAAGCATCTACAAGAATTAAATATACAGCATGAACTGGCACAATTCAAAAAGCAATTATTCTGGAAACCTGTCACATAGTGAGAAAAACTGTCACGGATATGTCTGACATGTAGTGCTGGAGGTCTTGAAAGTAAATAGCCGTTAGAAAGTATTGCTTGTTACATGCTCATCGGAGTGAGCCGAGTGAGCCTAGTGACGAGTGAGCCTAGCCACAACACCTGTGGCAGGTGCATGTTGCCTCCTCCCCCGCGTGGGAGAAGTGCATAAGTCATAATAAATGTCCCAAATGATAGTAAAATATCCAAAATGTCCTATAACAACAACCGCCTGTCAAACAAAGATAAAGAAAAATAAGACGCTGCGGTCGGTCGTTGACTCCTTCATTGGTAAGCAACGGTTAGGTATTATTGTTACTTGCTGGAGCAATAATCCCGATATATAAGCTAAAGCTTATAATATGGGGTATTATTCCCTTATTTTATATTTTGTAAGTAAAATGAAAAATGTAAGTTGAGGAGGGATCATGGTAGTAATGGCGAAACCCATAAAAATGCCAGCATATAGTCTTAGTAAAGGTTCTTGAAATCACAATAATTTGAAGACATCATGAACTCATAATATCAATTTATAAAATATCAATATAAACATTTTGAATTCACTTTCAATTTTATTTCAAAATAGGTAATTGAGAAGTGATTTAGAATAAATTGTTGTAATCATGCGCAACAAAGGATAGTAATATGTGTCATTCAGCAATTGCGGTAATAATATCGTTATGTCGTTGAGGTATGTTTTTGAAATACGACAGCGCAGTATGTTTGAGGAGGCGAGGAGAGAGATGAAACAATAGAACATAGAAATAAATGGAGTGTCGAAGATATTTTGTTACATCCAGCCCCAAAATGTGTGTTCATGTGTTATTTTCCGATATTATCAATCCAATAAAGGAACAAAATGTACGAGAACATTAAATTTCTTTAGTCTGAAATAAGGTGACTGGAAAAGGCAGCAGACATTACAGATAAGAAAATTAAATGGGCAGTTATGATCATTTATGGACAGATCTAATATATAAATTCTCAGAATACTTTTCTAGGACAATAAATTGATTCACGTAGAATCCGATAACTAAATATCTATTCTGAAGTGAAATTTCATATCATAAAAAAGCACGTGATATCTCTCGCTCTAAAGTAATGTCGTCTACAGAAAGAGGGAAAATATTAGTAACAAAATAGGACAGCGAATGAAAACTCAAACAAAGAACACGAGAGGTGGACGCAAAACCTCCGACAAACAAAATGTCGGGAAAGCTGCCGAAAAAGTCACAAAAGTGGGACGGAAAGAAGTGCTTACGCGCGTATTTATGCTCCACGCGATAAAGCCCTCCGCTTTCTGCGGATGTACTTGGCGCGTGCAAAGCAGCGTAATTGAGGGGGACGGGGTGCGAGCGCGCCACTGACGAACAAAAGCCGCGCGCCGCGCGATCAGGAGGCCATAAAAACCGACCGCCGCTGACGCAGCCGCCTCTGTTATTAATGACAACCTAACCGCCTGCTCGCGGACAAAAACCGCTAGCGAAGGCCTGTGCGTTATGTTCGCCAGTGTGGCGACGTAATATGTATTCAGTGATATACAGCAGCCCCAGCGATGTTAGAGCCGTGACTGATGATATCAACAATGGCGGTTGCGGGGAAGTCGTGCGTATGAGGTGCCGACGAGCTCTGGTGTTGTGAGATGTGACAGTGAGTTTCCCTTTGCCAGGACGTGGACGGCCGGAGCTGACAAGGCAGAAGAGTCTACTTAAATAAAAACGGGCTCATACGTCGCGTGACCGGCTACTATGCTGTTGCTGTCGTAATTGAATATTCTATTCCGATTGTTATTCCCTACAGCCAGATATTGCGATAATCAAACATACCAATCCTTTGAAAGTTGAAAGGTTTTCACCCATCCTCTTGGATAAACGGACAACCTTTCAATCATTTTTCAAGATAGTATACTCAAAATAATTACTCTTATATCTGAGCAGTCAGCCTCTGTGGTATCACATTAGCTTCCAAACCCCGAGTTCGAGGGTTCCAACACAGTTGATGGGAGTGGATTTTTGAAGGGTAGAAATTCTCAGTGTAGCACAGGCACGTCAAACCGCACCCACACCAACTACCCCGCCTGGGGAACCGCACCCACACCAACTACCCGGCGCTCCTATGGGCACGGGCAACTTCCCCTGACTCCGCACTCATTTGCCCTTAAAATCCAGAAAGTGATGTACACGTGCAAGATGAAACGACGCGCGGCGGGGGAATTGTTCCTTCATACGAAAATATATTTGCCAGATTTTTTCTATCAAATAACCGAGAATTGTTATGTTTATATTCTTCACTACTTATTACTATTTCTTGTTTATTTTCTTCCTAAATTTTCCCTTATATAAACATCTTTGTTAAGAGACAGAAATATGTTTGAATGGCGAATTCTTTCTTTGTTTTCGTTTTGTGGGGTTTTTAAATCATTCAATTATTTAATGTATTTAGAAATAATGTGAAATAAATATAACTTCATTGTCTCTGCACGTCTTCTAGAATTCAGTGAGAAATATAGTTATTCAAATTATCATTCTCCATGTCGCGGTAGGAAGTATTATTCCTTCACGAAGGACATGAGGGTTAAGAGCCCAAATTCATTGCTTATTTATCTTTGAAAATATATTTTATTTCATTGTAGCTAATATTTTGTTAACAATCCTCGCAAAAACGCCCATTTATTTCTGTATTCAAAATTCAAGTAGTGTATGGCTTAGGGTAGGGATCACAGAAATATGAAAACGTACACAGAATTCATTTCTCCCCATAGGACGACACACAAAGTTTTTAACTGTTTTTGACGTAAAATAAATTTAAAAAATGATAAAGTCTTTATAAGTTAACAATTCTCGTTTACGGACAGTCATCGCATTTAACAGACAAGACTTTTTGTCTAACCAGTTCTAACGTGAACATAGAAAGTTCATGCTTTTATATCACTCTTAAGTAAACAGGATTACAAAATAAAGGTTCTTTTGATTCAATTTTTTAAAATTTTACTCTTAATTGAATTTAAAACAGTACTGACGTATTATTTCATTTTAATTCATCATTTCTTTGCGTTAAAGAGAAAATTGGAATTAATGTGACAATAACTGTCAAGTAACTTCACCAAAAGACGGTCATACGCCAGGTCATGGTGGAAATAATTTCCACCATGGGCCAGGTATCCAGTGACGCACCGCCATTCCGTAGTATTTGTACAACCCTTACTTTTAAATCTCGCGCCAATTGCTCTGGACGCTGTACTCGCGAGCTCTAGTGAGCTTGTTACCTCGTCCGCGACTTTGACATGCCTGGTGTAGCATGTCACACTTGTGGTACGAAAAAGAAGCTTGGCTTAAAGCCTCGCATTACATGCGCCGTAATTCCCCACGTAATCAGCTTCCCTATTCCCTCAGTCATGGAACGAAAAAAGTGGCAGACAAATATGGCCGTGGCCGTTGTTGAGTCCGCTTCTAGTGACAAAATATGAGAGAGAAAAATTGTAGCGTTGGGAGTCCATAGAAAAAAAAAAATTAACACCAATACAGACTATGTCGGGGGTGGTACCAATGGAGTTGTTTCCAGACTCAATGCAACATATTTCCGGTTAAAACTCCCACGGTAACAAAAATATGGTTCAAGATGTGAACTTTGATTCATTTGTCCAAAAAATCAACTACGGTAATACGTCAAACTGATCGCAATTATTCAAACATAAACTTAAAATACTTATCTGACAATACTCAAAATATCCATCATTTTTATGCAAAAAATAACATTCTGGTATTTTAAAAAGCAGTGACGTAAAGCTCTTTACCCGAGCAATTTGCAGCAAACCGTCAGCTAACATAATACGCAAAATTGATATTTCATGAAAAATACTTTGCTTAATGCCTCAATTTTTTGATGACAAAATTGTTTAAATAAACTTTAATTGAAATGTACAGCTAGTAAAAATCATTCAAATTTATTCTAATTTCAAAAACAAAATAATTTACGTATGTATATATGTATGTATGTGTTGTGACGGCCCAATCATGAGCGTCCAAAATAAATTCAAAATATTGCATTAGGTAAAGAGCACCCGTGCGAAAGTTTTAATTAATTGTGTGAATGTTGGAAGAAAATATGTATCGTAATATTAGATTGTAGGTCATTTAAAAGGGTATTTTATGGGTTTGATCTTTTTTGTTATGTATGCACATGTTTAGATGTCACAAGTGAGGTAGAATTCGCTGAATATTTGTCAATAAATATTGAATAAATCAAGCCGGTAATTTTATACGGTTTTATGACAGAAATTTCATGGAGTTATTATTATTAGAACCTGATTGATAGGGAATAATTACAATATGTACATATTCCTGAAGTAATAGTAATATTATTTTCGATTTCCTGAATAGGATCGATTTTGCGAACTCACGAAATATAAATTCGTTGGAAAGGTTTATCACAACCCGTATTAGGAAGACAAGGGTTCAAATATTATAAAAGTAATTTTATTTGTAAGGAAAGGAGTAAAGGAGTTATGTTAGTATATTTAGAAACAATGACTATATGAGTGAAACCACGAAATTAATTAGCAGAATGCACTTATGTAACATGTTCTCGAAACATGTGTAATTAATGAAAAGCTACATTTCAAATTAGGAAATTGTACAACACAGCACGACACAGCACGTTAACTCGTCGTCGCTTTGGTTGTTGAAAAGAACACAGAGAAGTCGGAAGGTCAGAGATCACCGTCCACATCGAAAGGCGAGTTCGCTTTAGGATAACAATTAACAGTACTTTAGCTACGTTTAACAAGACTGAGTGAACATAAGTATGACTTTGTATTCCCAAGTTTGCAATGAAAATAAATTTTGTATATTCTAACTTTAATCGAATTTTTGCTATTTTTAATACTTGTAATATTAATCATTATATTATAGATTGCAGGTGTAATCTTAGAAGTATTCCACAATATTAGGGAATTAGGATTTATTTTTGTCGAAACCAAGACTAAGCAAACATTTCATTTTTATTTCGCAATGCTTAACGTCTCAGCTCTTTAGGGAAACATAACAAGAAATCAAAATCCTTAAAATAATTAAGAGAAATATTAAAAAATGAACAATATTGATTACAATAGCAATATTTGTCACTATTTGTATTTTAAATGAGGCAGAAAGTAGCTAAAAACTGTTTTTAAATGCCGCTAAGTCAAATTAATGGTTTCTGGTAGTGTTGTAGTTGCAACTATCAGAATATGTCTGTCAGTGTAGCCAGAATTTACTTATACTTATAGTTACAATATACAAGGGTTGCGACATAGTCTCCCAACTCAATTTTCGAATGTATTTATGAATCAATATTGTGTGTCTCCCTTTTGCATCTGCGACATGTTAAAATTAATTTCTTTCATACATTTCTCCAATCTTTTTGTACACAGGTGCAATTCATGGGTTGTAATAATTTATTATTGGATATTCCCATTTTGATGAAAAAATATTGGATAATTGCACAGGAATTAAATACACCATAAGTTAAATAATTTTATTTAGAACATTTATTGAAGATGTCTACAAAATTCATCGAAAAATATCTGTTATTAAAACTCATGAGCATGAACCGTTCGACGTCCAACACTTCATTTTTTCAATTAATTTTTCAGAATATTGTTTATAGACTACACGTATCCTACGACGAAATTGGTAAAATAAAAAAAAAACTTTTTTAACTTTCCATACGAAAACTAAGAACTTCATTCCCTGTAATATATAATATTATATAGAAACTCCGACAATATATTATCCAGTGTCGTATGGTGAAAATTTCATCGCTTTTACGCAATCTCTTTTCATGAACCTTAAAAAGTTGCAGCTCCTCGTTTTCTCGTGACAAGGGCTTATGAAAATCTAGAGTCCGGTTTCACATGTGAACCAGGAAAGTTACAGTTTCTTGTGAGCCTTCGAGGAAAATATTACAAAACTTTCTTAGCGAAGGGAAAACTGGAAATAAGGAAGCTGACGAAAGAAAAGTACCACATAATAAAATACAGAGGCAATTTCGTTACACAAGATTCTGTGTTTTATACAAGAGGAGTATGAGTTAAAAGCGAACGTCACAATCCACGAGACACTTTGTCATAAACTGAAGTCGCAAATATACGGTAGGTGGAGTATTTGTTAAGAAGCTATTTTGTTTATTCAATGAGTTTTCAAAGTAAAAAGCATACATACCATTTTTAGTGTCCGTAGTTTTTAATTGTACCATGCAGATATAAAAAATTTAAAATATAATATTTAAGTTGAACATTCGCACAAATAGTATCTTGTAAACATTTTCAGTTGAAATGTACCTACATTTGATTGATTTTTAAAATATTTTTTGGCTTTTAAGATATGTTTTTATTTTTGCGAAGGCTTGAGAAGAAGGATCAAATTGATTAAACTTCAGAAATAATAATCGTTACAAAAATTAAAAAAATATGAGTCATCATTTATTTACTCGTAGTGGCTGAGATAATGATGAGAAATGACTAATAAACATGATTATGAGCATTGGGTATCACAATTTTCTTATATGATCACAGAGATACATAAATAGGCGTATTATTGGCAAGAGGCGTGAGTACTATCCTTCTATTAATTTTCAATTTATGCTATAAAAACCGGACGACCCCAGGAGTCTACAAGCTTTTTGTAGGCTGTGTAGGTGTGTGGTTTCAGATACACATCGTTGGTGTGTACAGGGTAACTAGTTTGGGCTAGAAAGAAGTTTTGGAAAATGAACTAATGATGTACTAAAAATGATTTAATAATCAGCACACACATCTTAAAGCATACAATTATTTTTCAGAGGACGATGTGTGGAAACTTGCGCGGTTTAATAGAAGTTTCCCTTTAATCAGGGTGGATTAAAGAGATGTAAGATACTGTAATGGAAATACCCAAACTTCAGAGAGGAAAACACAATTTTGTAATTGATAAATTATCTGTATATTTTGTTTCGGTTTTATTAAAAATATTATCTATCTGAATTGCGAAAGAGTCAAGTTAACGAAGGTAGTGATTATTAAAAAACACTGAAAGAACCCGCAATGCATTATTAGCAGCCATGTATGAAGAAATGGTCTGATAACACTCAATATAGTTGTAGGAAGGAAACCCAGGAGGTTTGCCTCACCCTTGCTCAAAGGTATTCTATTTATTGGTACACTCTGCCATATTAGATGATCAAACTAAACTAGGTCGTCTAACTAATAAGTGATTTTGTACACTTACTGGAGTAATTCAAGAGAAGTTAAGAGCAATTAAATGTTTGGTGCAAAACAATTGTGTTTATTTATAATTCTCTATAAGGGTTAACATAACTATTGTATATGGTATGAAATATTGAAACGAAATAATATTAAGAACATTATACTACAAAGGGTACGGTAATTAAAAAACATTGTGATATATCAGAAACTAACTTGTCAAAACATAATGTTATGAAGAGAGGTAAGAAGGTTTGAACCACTAAATTAAGTGAGGTTTGACCCATTACACAGACTTTACTGTTAGCAACACATTTACGATGAAATGCTGCTTACGTATATTAATCGCGCAATTTTTCTCGAACGATGGCTTGGAGAAATGCGGGTAGACTGGGGGTATTGGTTACCACATCGGTCACTAAATTTTATGAAGCAAGCCAATCTCTGGAATATCAGTCATTCCTTCTAAACTTTTGGGATAATTTGAATTCTAATTTTCCCAGGAGTTCGAGATATCTCCTGCAATGGATCTGGATTTGCTTTGGTCATTTTTTATTGTTTAGAAAAATAGACCAGGAGTTCTCTGTTTCAACTGTAAATATATTTTATTACGCGACAGTGTGTTTAGAATGATGCCATAAGTGTTCGCTAAGAGCTTTTGCCTTCAACTGTTTTTTGCTCTAGGAAGGGGGAAGCAAGGTCATCGGTGAAAAGAAGTTGCGCGAATATTACCAATAATCTGAATTGTCTATCTGATAGGTCCAAAAAGGACGAAACCCTGTTACTTCTGTACTTGCAAACTAAATATTGCAATACCCCTCCAGGGTCAAAACACTAGGACACTGTGCCGAACTGGCTTCAGGTAGGGGGCCGAAGCCAAATTACCCGTTCCTTAAAGAAGGTGAATAGAAGGTAAACACAATAAAGCAATCCAGTTAGCATGTCGGTTTCGCTTTGGTGGTCGTAATAAAACGTGATATTTTGAGCTACGTAGCTATGCCAGTTTCGCCTTGTACGTATTGTCTCTTCAGATACGGACAAACCTCATCACTGACGTTTTCGCACATTGTTTGTGTTACGTCGCTAATGAACAATGTGTAGGTAACCCAGATGATGTAGAGAATAATATCGTGATTTCGAAATTGCTTCCTAATAACAGTCAACTTCCATTAAGCATATTCAGAGTAATTTTCAAATATGTAACCGGAGAAAAATGTGAAACTTAATTGATCATATAAATTTAACGCACTTCAGTTCGAAGGTCGAGTGTGTTAAAAGCGACTTATTTATGTAATTTCTAGGCGTGAAAAAGAAAAAATAGAGTTTAGATAAAATAGTATAATTTTAAAATGAATTCTATGTGAGACCGTATTGAAAGTCATATTCGACAAATACATGCTGAAAACTGTGTTCGTTTTAATATCATTAATCAATAGCATTGCTCTAGTTACACTCTAGGATTTAAAGTGATGTTAACTTCCCAAGAAATAATTTTTTCAGCTAAACAGTATTTTTCAATCACATAAACAAAGAAATGGAAATCTGGGCCATTGAAGATATGTCATCAGTCTTAATCCAAACAAAACCAGCAGCTTCACTACAACGAAATGTTTGTGAATAACACCGGTAAAACAATATTATCTATAACAAAATCAATAAATTCATTCAGGAATCTCGCTCAATAGTAAGGTGCAATTTAAACCACTGGCAAAATAAGAATTCATTAGTTTACATTATATCCATAATATAACAAAATTTTCCATGAAAACGACTTGAGAGCTGATGCATTTGGGTACCTTTATTGATTGGGACCGAAGGAACTTTCTTAAACTACTTAAAACTCTGTCTGTAGCATGACCGCCTGCAGGCAGCGCTGTGAATTCGGCTTCCTTCATTTTGCATTAATTCTGCATTGTTACTTTTCGCGAGTTCTGGATTACCGCAGTGATGGACTTATAAACACAAACTTTATTTATCTAGATCACGGAGAAATATGATCAGATGGAAAAATGCTAAACGGAAATGAACAAAATAACTTGACTATCTGGCGATGACTCAGGATATGAATAGAAACTTGCGTTCTAGTGATCCGTTGAGTAAATATTTGAATGAAAATCCGTTGTCTCAATTTTCCTGCATATTTATATGCAGTAATTTAGATTTCAAACCTAAAGTTTTCAATAATTTAAAATTAGTAGTGAAGAACATATCAAGCCTCCGATATACAATATTACATAAATTACTACCAATAATGTTGAAGTGATGTCTTCTCAACGATCTGTGTTGAAGGACGTATTGCGTGAATGCCTTGTATGTACGTTATTAAAAATATATTATTCTTTGCGAACTTAATATCATTTTTCCACGACCGGTAGTAGAAATCGGTTTCCACGTTACCAATATCAGGACGTAACGTAGGGAGAAAATATTATGTTCCTAAGGAAATAGTATTGTGTGCCTTGTTTACTTTACAACAATAAAAACAAATGACCCCTTCGAGTAACTAACTATATATGTATTGACACAGAACATGAACAAAAAATATAAATGGAACTGAATTGTTATAAAAATTCACTTCAACTTATTGACAATAACAATAAATGTAGCATGTTCACATTTTTTAAAATTAACACTTGGTAGAGAATTGGAGGTTATTTTAACTTAATTGTTACTTATATCACCTAAATTAATTGACGAACTTGGACCCTGCATAATCTTATTGGAAATAGTTGTTTTATTTTGAAATGAGTTTTCTGTATAGCTTTCGACTGTTGTTGCTGACATCAGCTTCCATGTCGTTTTATAATTGAAATATTGGCCGCCGCGTCAGACAATCTAGTTGCTGACATCCTCTGTAGATAATGGTCTGTGTAGGAAGTTAACAACTTTAAACGTGAAGCAACTGCCTTTGGAATATTTGATACAGTGTTTTTTTCAATTAGTTGCATGAAACATTTTCCTTTTTCATAGTATAAAAAAGGCAGTAGTGTTCGATATGGTCAGGTCGAAGAGCAATATATTTTCGAAAAACACGAAGAGCATATATTTTCCCTTCATTTTCTGTTATAACAAAAGTACGATCTGTTGTATTCTTACAATTTTTTACATGTACAATTAATTATGTTTCCGTGTATATAATGTCGTCCATTTGCAAATGTATTATTTCATCACATCGACATGCGCCAGCGACACCAAATATTTAGAGCCCCCTAAAAAATTAAGATATTATATACAGAATTTCATAAAATTATAGTCAAAATTAATTGATATATTCTACAATACTTTAGAATATTATTTTTACATTTACCTTCCTCATCAAATATTCAGATTCATCTGTTTTGTCAAAAAAGTTTCAATATTCTCTATGCTTAAAACATTTGAATTTATTTTAGAATGTAGCTTTCAGACTTTTTTATAAAAACGCGACGAGTTTCATATATATTACACATATATGCTAACGTCAATATTCTCTTTAATAATAACGCATGCCTTTACCATAGAATATGAGCTCAAACAGATGAGGATTTATACTCCTCGGCTAATTCAGCAAAATATGCCAACATGACATTTTCAATGACATTGAATATGTTTTTACTTATACACCAACCTTTAAATTTATTTTATGCTCTATCGTATAGCTTGTGAGACCTTTCAGGTAAGAAATGTTCAATTGCTTCATTAGCAGCATCACCAAAACACTTAGGCTCACACATATCCATCATTAATCTCGCACGGTTACTATGGTATTTCAAATGAGGTCTTGTTCACGTATCAGGGAAACTAAATCGAATGGTTTAATACTTTTTAATGAGATTATTACAAAAATATTTTGGTGGTGGAAAAAATAGTATATACGAAATAGTAAATACATAATAGGAATTCTGAAATTCAAGAAAGCGTGCGCAGATGATTTTCTCCCCCATACGTCACGTACAGTTTTTTGACTAAATAAATAAATATGACACAGGAGAGAATGCACGATATTCCGTCAGTGTAATTGTAGCTTTTAGGCTAAAGCCCTCGGGATTCAAACTCGTGAAAAATCATGCATTACTCTCCCTTGATGTATAATCTAGTATTAACGATTAAATGTATATTACCGTAATATAATGACGAAGTCAATTAAGCTGAAAGTAACTTAAAGGAATATTTCTCTCACTGTAAATCATATATTTAGCAATTCTAAACTTCTGTAAAATTTAAAAGTGACTATAAACATAAAGTAATTTCTTAAAATGAACACACGTAAATAACTTGCGGCAAGAAGAGACTGAACCTTTCTTCATTAATGATTCTTCAAGATAAATACAAGTAGTGTGATAAATATTATGTGCATAAATTCCAACAAATCTGTTTTTAATAATAATAATAATAATAATAATAATAATAATAATAATAATAATAATAATAATAATAACAATAATACATTTTGACACTTGTGTATTTTTAATTTATGTACTTTCATCATGAGCATTTCTCTCTAAATGAAAGGAAAATAATGCTAACAAGACTAACAACACAACCTGCTAGTCTGTTGCAACGTACCGTCTCGGAAATGGAGACGGCGAAGAGTAAAACTCAGAGATTTTATGCCCCGTAAAAGCGAAAGTGTCTCGAACTTAAATTTCATTAGCAAGACTTGCAGGGACGCCTCTGAAAAATTAACTCGAACCTGGAAGTATAAACTGAGAGAAAACGATTATGGCGGAGAACTTTACGGCTTCTACTAAATAACCTGAGTCGAATCCCTTAAGAAAATTTTCCAAATACCCTCAGCTTCTCATCTGAACAAAGAAGTACATAAAATTATGTTATAAATGTTTTAAATACTATAAAGATACATCTAAGAAAATTCTGGCAAACAACAACTGTTATTCCGTAGATTATCTTTAAGCTAGTTTTTTGCCAAACACTACTCGGGTATTCTATTTTTTCATGTAAAATAAGAAGTATTAAAATGGTATGTGATGCTTATGTATCAATCCTAACTTATTTCAGAGTTATAATTTTAATTTTTCAAAGACAGATATTTTGGAACAAACATATGTTATAACTATATCCGTATAACTAAAAATCAATCCTGGCACTATGCTCTTAACGGGAAAATTATTGCACAAGATAACGTGTATGGAAGCTGCAATTTCCGTCAAGAATTTGAAGAAATTAAAACGAGGGCTAGAAATGCTTTATAGAATTGTATATCGTCCACGCTTTTCACAAGACTACACACTATTCATTAGTAAACCGGGCGCGTCTCCAGCCGGGACAAGATCTGAGCTCCCAACCAGTCTCCCGTATGTGTAGTAGTGTAGGACATGTAAGTGTAATTGTAAGTGTAAGTAAGGGGCGAGGATGGGATAGAAAGAAGAAAAGAAGAAGGAAAGATCGCACGTGGTACGTGGCCATTTGTAAGGACTCTGCTCGGACATTCGCATGGTATTGGTCGAAAAAAAATTCGGAAAACTACCTATCAGAGCAGCCAGCCACTAGAATTCTTCTCCACACCACGACTTATTTCGACCTAGCTATGTAGCTGGTGTCGAAAATCAAACCGTCGAGACTCGAACGCAGGACCTCCCGATCAGGGGCACTGCAGTGACATCAGCTGATGCCCTAAGCCACATCATATGGTTTCTTCACAATACTTAGACAATTATTCTATAAATTTTCAAAGCAATGAAATAGAATAATTGTTAGGAATACAGTACATTTTATTAATCATGGTGAAGAACAATAAATTGAATAATTAGGAATGTAAGACCTGTATGCAACTAATAAAATGTTAAGGTAATTAAATTACATCAATGCGTTACACAATAATTGCTGTCCCTCTGAATACGCGTCCTATATTTTCTAAGGTTTCTCTTACAATATGTAAATCTGGGCGAAAAATCCTACCCATAGATAATTCCATCTCAACTATAATTCTAAGCGCAGCATAAATAGGCCTAATTGAATTACGAAGACCCATCACACAACGCCCTCTTCGAGTAGCCGGAGTACTTAGGAGAAACTAAAACCCCGCCCGCCGGCGCGGGGCGTCATCTCTTGGCCAGAAATCAAGGCCCCGCGCCCGGCGCGCGCCGCCAGCCCGGCTCGTGTTGACCATGACGAACGAGCCCCAGCCCTGTCCCCGCCCGGTCGCCGCCACGGGAAGCAGACTTGGTCCTTTTGGGGCAATGCATCACCTTTTCAAACAACGAGCCCGCGACAAGCCATCGCGCTTTTCTCCTTGTCGCCCGCCTCCGCGCCGCGCCGACCGCCTTTTGCGCGCTGCCGCACGGAGTGGAGCGGTGTGGAGTGGAGCGGAGCGGGGGGGGGGGAGTGGAGCGCGTTTGCGAAGAAACCGCACGCTGCGCTCGCGAGGACAAAGCGAATTCTGATAATGCCGCTCGCGAAAGTTCTGCTGCTGGAGATGGTGTACTTTCAAAGAAGACGCAAGTTTTGCGGTGATCGTTTGCAAGTTTCCGGGAAGTGAATCTCTTCGTTACTGTTGTTTTTAGGTACGTGTGTTTTCGCACTTTGAAATGAAATGGTAACTTTACTTTACATGCAGTCTTTTTATTTGGAAGGGACCGCAATCTCAAACTGATTATTGTTCACAATGTTGTTTGCATGCAGTAGTGTCTATACTTCTGCACGTCAAATTGAAACCACGAGTTGTGATGAGTGCTAACGAGGCCACCACTGTTTTGAAATTATACACACCAGATTAAGAGTTATTCAATTTGATCACCTATAAGACTTCCAGGCAAAGTATTTTCAATAAATTTCGGAAGATAAAGGTATCCGCCGCTCAATAGGGCTGAATAAGCTTGAAAACTTAGAAACTTGTTTCCCGCCATCTACGTGACGAGGACATGTTTGTCGTTCCTTTAGCTGCAGTCTGTGCCACCGGTCATGGTCACTGGAAGTTGTTCCCCTTAGCGATAAGCACCTGCCTTCTGCACGATAGCAAAAACGGAGCCCAATCGGGTCATCCGACCAACGCTTTGTAACGACAAATGTTCAATGACCTCCGTGTCAAGATCAGAGCCCGCGTATACCGTGATATTATCTGCAGAAATTAGCGTGAATCACTCCGCCGTAAAAAAAAGTGTACGCTATTTATTAGAAATAAATAAAATTTTATGCATTAATTTCCTTCCTTGCTTCCTTTCTTTCCTTGCTTCACCTTAAGGTGAAGAATTTGCACAAACATTTTTAGTGTTCTTGTTGATTATTACACGATGTATACAGTGCTGTCTTTTGGTGCAAGTAAGTCTGGACCCCGATTTTACTTTTTTTCATTGTTGCCTTTTCCCATTTCTACGGGGTCGGCGCTAATGGGGGCGGGCTCATTTTTATTGATTTCCAACACACTCCATTTTTATACTGATTTGGCGATGATTTTACGGCCCGATGCCCTTTCTGACGCCAACCACAGGGGATACCCGAGCACATTACACATAGACCGCACACATAATCACGAAGCACGCATAATCACGAAGCACACACAACCACGCTCGAGGTGGGATTCAAGCCCAAGGTCCTTCGGTCCGAGTTCGCCATGGCAGTGCCATAGCGACCTGGGTTACCCTTTTTCTACGAGTTTCCCAATGAGTTACGATCAATGTGGGAGAGATGGCAGAAAATTATAGAGAAAATAATGTAGCCTGAAAAACAGGAAAGCAGGGTAAAGAACAACTCGAGAGAAGTGCGATGGAAGATATGTCCACTCTAGAAATGTGAAACTTTAAAAATATTTAAACAGTAGTTTAACTATAGACTGTTTATGTTTTTTCATCGTTGCTTTTTCCCGTGTCTACGGGGTCGGTGCTAATGGGGGCGGGCTCATTTTTATTGATTTTCCGCACACTCCATTTTTATACTGATTTGGCGATGATTTTACGGCCGATGCCCTAAAATCTGATGCCCTTCCTAATGCCAACCACAGGGAACACACAAGCACATTACACACAAACAACACACTCAATAATGAACCACACACAACCATGCCCGAGGCGGGATTTAAATCAAGGTCCGAGATCGCCACGGCACTACCGCCTAAGCAATCTCCGCTCCCCGGATCGGGCACGATTTTACTTGATTACTATCGGAAATAACTGGACAGAAATTAAATACTAACTAGCTATCCGTTACTGAGTGCTAGGACACTCCCAGTGCAGTTCTTATTTTATCCTACTGATTTAGTAAATGGAGAGGTAGGGAAGATTGGGCATAGAGTGTAGGAAACATCTACAATTAGTTTTGACGACACAATGTATTTATAAGGGATTGAATTGGTCCTTGCGAAATGTTTATTATATTTTTCTAGTTTGGGAGTAGAATTTTCTCAGTCATTGTAGCATATTTGTTTACAGAGCTCTCTAAATAAACATATTAAGTTGACAGAGAGGACTTCCTTTATTTATTCATGTAATAACGTCAACATCGCATCAGAATTCCCATAATAGTATGTTAGGGACAGCACCTCTCCATATGGGGCATCAATAACTTAGAATTGGGCGAAGAAACAAGTTATTCAGGAGGTTTATAAGCATCGTATTGTCAGCATTGACTGTGGTTTTTCTGTTCATTAGTGGGTGTAATTCGAAAATCACGGCCTTTTCTTTATTGGTTTTATTTAAGACCATAATATAGATTAAGATCAAAGTCATGGTATTCTATATTATTTATATATAATGAGAATCAATAAGAAATTAATGATTCTTTTTTTTACGGAGTTAACTGTGTATTTTATTTCTTTCTTCTGTTATTTGATGAGACCATAAATGGCTTAACAATTAATTTTTTCATACTTTTGTGTTATAGCATTTCATTGCGTCATATATTTAGTTTCATGTATTCCAAATATTCCAAATTCAAATTGCCAAATAAAAAAAAGAAAAAAGCGGGTCTCTCTCAGACCTGCCCTTTGTCCCCTACTCCTTTCAATCTTTAAATAGCAGATGTATCTACTACATTTGTGATATATCAAAATGGCGAACCATTTTTGTTTATGAAAATGTCATTTATATGAAGTAGAATATAGGGATGTAGTAGAATATAGACGATTTTGGAGGGAGTGAGGTCGCTATGTGACAAGTAAACAACCGGCGTTAAAGGTCATTTTCGCTAGGTCAAAAGGATGTGGAAGTGACCGGGCGGAGGCGGAAATAGTATTGTTTTTGTTAGACAAAAGAGGATGATATAGAGTTCTGATGCTTTGCGTTTTATGAAGAACAGTGACACTCTAGCAACGCGGTAATGAGCGTTTCGGCTCCTGACATTTTACCAGGTCGAGGAAAGATTTTTTTTTGACAACCAAATTCGATGCAATAACTTGTATTATAATTAAATCTACCGTTTCTTATATTAGGATAAAACAAGACGAAGGAATTCTACAAAGTAATAGTCAGTACGTGCATAGACGTCCAACCGTGACGCGAGTAAGGGAAGTAACGGGTAATAATAGTATCGCTAGGAGAATTTGAACTTGATCGCGATTATTCGGCGGAGGACTTTATGGAGAAGGAAGATTCTGCTGCGACGGCGGAGAAGATTCTACGGGGCGCCATCGAATGGAGAAATGAAGAGGACGCAAAGATCCGCGAATATAACAAGGTTGTTTTATAATTATTACAAGATAGAGAAAACTGGTCATGACTAAAGATAATTTCATTTTGATTGACGATGTAACAATTCTTGTTTAACTTTTATCAGAATCATAATATTTCACATTATAATAAATTCCAATTTATTACTTTAAAAGAAAGCTGATTCGTTACGTGTAATCCAGTAGTAGATATTTTGATAAGATTTTCAGATTCCTCGCCACTCTGTATGGATGGCAGATTGAGTAATTGGTCGCAGAGTAAGTAGCAACAATTATGAACTTCGAACCCAATTAACGGAGCTAGCACGACATCATTCTGAATGAGAAATATTAAAATTACGTAGGAAACATCAGGGTTACAGTCGTAATTATTTCCTGACGCTCAAATCAGTAACAAAATTATTCGGAAAATAATTACGAGTGTCATTCAAACGAAACGAGTTATGAATCTAACGTAATTAATAATTCGTAAAATTACAAATTTTGCTGGTAGAAGAAGGGCTTGTTTCACATTAGACACCCCCACAGCACAATTCACTGAGAACACAGTCATTTGTATGCCCAGCTATTCAATTGATCTCATAAAAAACAAAATCAAACAGCATTTAAATAAAATAGAAGACTAGTTCATGCAATGGGAAATAAAACTTAAATCCACAAAATCAACAACACAATCTTTTTAACTCTGACCATTTTCCACTCCCGCCCCACTTCGCATTAACTAAAAGGGTGTCCTAAAATTTACGCAAGATTTCAATTAATATAAAACACATTCATTTTTCTTTAAATTATTATTTTTTTAATGAATCATAAAGTACACTGGATAGGGTTATGTATGAAATAATACATCGGGAAAATGCCCTCCACGGCTTTACTGGCACATACGCACCCTTTTATCGAAATTTTCCATGACAATTGTGCATAAATGTGACCCAATTTCAGTAATGCGGCGTCGAATTTCCTCCTTCAACGCACGGGTTGTTTTGGGATTGTTGGCATAGATCCTTTATTTCAAATATCCCCATAAAAAGAAATCCAACGGTGTTAAATCGCATGATCTAGGAGGCCAATTCTGATCACCGAAACGAGAGAGAACACGATCAGGAAATGTCTCATTCAGTAATTGGATTGTTTCATGGGCTGTATGGCATGTGGCACCGACTTGTTGAAACTACATGTTCTCCATATCAATATCATCCAATTGAGGGAGAGAGAACTCTCTTATCATGTCGCGATATCGAGTACCAGTAACAGTCACTGCTTGACCACCCTCATTTTCGAAGAAGCATGGTCCAATAATGCCTCCAGACCAAAATCCACACAGTGACACGTTGTGGATGCATTTGTTTTTCGACAATCACATGTGGGTTCTCTGAACCCCAAATGCGACAATTTTGACAATTAATAATGCCATCAAGGTGAAAATGTGCTTCGTCGCTCAGGCGAAAGGAAAAAATGTGCTCATCGTTTGGACGATTTTTTTCGAAAAATCAGGGTCCACTTTTCGATGTTCGATAATCCATTCAGCAAACTCTCTTGGCTGGGCATGGTCATTAGGCTTAAGTTCTTGTGTTAATTGAACTTTGTAGGCATGGAGCCGCAGTAGCCGAGTATACTCTGTAGAGAGCTGCTTGAAATTTGCAGTTCTTGTCCACGTCGTCGAATTGGTGTTCTTAGGTTTTCACCAACACTGCCACGCACTGCTTCGATATTGACATCTGAACGGTTTGTTTCTGTACGACCAGTATGTTTAGCATCACCAGTAGATCCAGTCTTCCTGAATTATTACACAATCTCACGGATCCCACAAAACAAGCTGTCAAATACCTTGGACTGAATTAAATTGGAAAAGTCATATAATCAAAGAACTACAACTCATTAAAATATAGTTAATTCAACTAAGGCCCTTACTCAACAACAAAGACCAGCTTTCACTAAACAATACAATCGCCTTGTATAAACAATAAGTAGACCACTTAAGCTATATGCGTACCCCATATGGATCAATGTCTCAAGAAAATAAAATTTAAATTATTTATTACAAATTCCTCGAAAATCAACACAAGCTCTTAGATGGCAATTTATAAATATATTAAATCTACCACTTATCTCCCACCACATAATCTATCTCTCTAATAACTTCTATTGAAACAAACTCAATAGCTGAAACTACATTCTAATCAAGCATTAATCAAGCATTTACCAACGCGCATTAGAACAGATTCTCATTTGAAACATTCCTAAACATTACTATTTCACAAAATAGGTAAAACAGAAGGTTCTGTATGAGTCTCGTATGTCAGATTGTAGTTACTATAGATAAATGTTAAGTTAAAATGAGTATAGTGGTAAGTCAACAAAATACTTGTGAAATTGTTAATAAACTGGACTATGTGAACATCAACAATAAATAATAAATTAAAAAAGAATAAAATGCATTTATAATTGTGTTATAGATCCGTTTTTTAAAATTTGTGACTTTTGAAATTTACAAAAAGATTTGCTTTAAAAAACATTTAATTTTTCGTTTAAAAATAAGTCGAAGCTCAACCAAATTTTGTGATTTTTGCTTTAAATTAAAAGAAATGAGTCTCGCATGTTTGACCAATTGCTTTAATTAACCGGTTGGACAGAATAATCACTATGAGTGAAAGTTTCTGGGCTGGTAGGCCGTGGTCCAGTTGGCATGGAAGGGCCAAACGTTTCGTCCACGTCTGCGGTGGACATCTTCAGTAGCGGCAGCATCGTGGGGGTAGTCTCCGGGTCGGCGGCTGGCTAGCGACTGATTCAGTCCAGCCCGTCACTACCAGCCCGGAAACTTTCACTCATATTGACTCCGGCCGTGAAAACCTACGATGCTATGTAGAATAATCACTATTTTTATAAAATCATAAAGTCATTAGAATGAAGGCGTATCTGTCGTCATTTGTTCATTATTTCGTTGTGCGAGTTGTAATTGATCTAATGAATACATAGAAACATTTACTCTTCGAGAAAAGATGTGGATTTGAAATTATTGTAAAGGAAAATGATGTGTATTTTTAAAGTCCGAAGAGTGTTTTCAATTGCACGCTTCGTTTAGGAGTTACTTAACTTAATAGATTTTGACAATGCTTCGAGTGTTGCCGGTTGCATTTGACATTGATATTTAGATGCGTTTTTTAAACAAATCCTTAGTATTTTTCAAAGTGCAATATGTCTCATTTCCGGGAAATTATCTTTCTTTACAGATCACATTTATAAAGATTAGTTACACGTGAGAACCGCAAAAAGTACGTATACTACTGAAAGAATATAGGAAACGATTGTTGAGTCATAACATTAAGAGGAAAAGTTTTGGTAAGCCGTGCATTTCCTCTAGTTTTAGAACTCATGACAGATCCACAGGTTTTCTTAATAAAGAGATACTTACAATTTTAACCTTTTCACCAATGGAGAGAGCACAACTAGCTAGATTTGCACAGCATAGATCGCATTGCACCGTTCTTTGCGTACGTTGAAGTGTGTTAAGAGCGGCGTGTGTAAGTCGAGAAGTGGAAGTGGAGCGATGACGTGTGTGTGTGTGTGTGTGTCCGTGCGTCTGTTCTGATAAAACTCTTAAATTAATAAATCTTGTTTTTTCCAGCTGACTCTCTGCTCAACTCTCTTCGAAACCATTTTAGCCGATTTTTTGAATGTCTGAAGGAATGTGGTGGTTAAATGAATAGTGAGGGGTGACCGCTGTATTATAATTCGAATTTGTTGCAAAATGTAAAAGAAATTTTCCATTTTTACTCTACCGACCCAGGCATTGAAGTCATTTTTTGCTCAATTTAGAGTGAGATTGGAGAAAATAATTTGAAGGTGGAGTAGATAAAAAGGTATATTCCGAGGTTTATTCACTGCAATAATGAGATTACTTTTTATTTATTAAGCTTATTATATCATCTAGGTGGGGAATGATTTACTACAATAAATAATTTTGAGGAATTTCCCTTTTTAATAATTATTGTCAATCCTCTCGCTGCCTTCACAAAGAGACGGTCAGATCTGAACACATTTCTAGGAACAGGGAAACATGTTTTAAAGGTGAAGTGGGTTACGTATATTACTGCCATGCCCTAGTTATGTACAGTACTGGAAACATAAATTGATCGCGGCCGTCTGCGGCTAAGTTCAGCTTTTGCACGGCTTGGCCAGCCCTTGTCATGACGAATCGTCGCAGGCGGAGACTCACAAACCATCGTAGCAAATCTCAACGCAGGTGGGAGTGCTCTAACAAAATTACGTCGTACAAAATGGCGGGCGCCGCTAGTTCAGATGTGGAAGTATTTTCAAATGAAAAACATATGGAAGAAAAACTTGTATGAACATGAAAGTAAATTCATTGAAATATATATGAACACATAGCACTTAACCACTGTTAACACAATTCTTTTTGAAGAAATTACATTGATATCAGATAAAATAATACTAATCTTAGGACAATTACGTTCTTATACACATTTAAATTCCAATATTCTTGTCCAAACACAATTTATGAACTTTATCAAATGACCAGTTTACTACAGAATTTTGCGATAAGAAAAACGATTATAATAGCATATTTTCAATTGTTCATATGTATAATACATTTGCAAAAATGCAAAATACTGTCTTTCTCGAATCGTTAGGACACATAGGGAACCATTTCAATTAAAGAAACTAAAATTCAAAGACCAACTGTATATTTATCACTAAAGTAACAATTAAACTAAATATTAAGCAATTAATTTGCATCTCATGTCAAAATTGTTATTTTGCTATCATCAAATCAGGGACAACTTGGGGACACTCCCCTGCAGGAATAGCGCACATTTCGGAATTGTTTATAAAATTGTTAATTGTTGCAAAATTGTTAATTCGAATTTTTTGGTTCTGGGACATCAGAAAACCCTTCTCATTTTAGAAATGCAAAAATTGGAAATTGTTTATAATTTTACAAATTTTGCGATTCTTTTTTATTCTCTCATCTCAATTCCCTTTACACAAGATGCAAAATTCCGCAATTCAACCGGAGCTATCGCCTTTCGTTTTCGAGATACACAATTGTTTACAGGATCTTAGCGTCTGATGCCAAACCTCACTTGTTTCCAAGCCCCAATTTATTTGATCTTGGCAGTCAAGTATAAAATTCAAATAGTTTTGCAGTGTCTTGCTTTCTGCTGATTAAATTGTATTAACAATTTGTGACTTACGACAAATCGGTGGAAATTGTTGCTCATGAACTTTTTTTAACTTTCGAAATTTAATTTCTATTCTTCATGTATCGTTGAAACAGTAGTTTGGTTATTTTGATTCGTCTGTGTTATAAATAAATTCTCTGGCAAATTTCAAAACGCCGAGATTAACTGTTGTCCAGCAAATTTGAAGATCTCTTTGTGGTTGGATGGTGCAAAGTATTCAGTGGTGCAAAGTATTTGCCAATATGTTTAACGTCTAGCAAGCAAATTCATTATCAACAAATTATTTTGCAAAATGCTTTTGGACAGAGCGGTGGCATGATAGATCATTTTCATATTTATTCCACGAGGCAAGTTTTAGGCAGCAGATATATTGTGTATTAATTTTAGTTTTGGTGAAATTGAATCACATGTGAATTTTCATATAGAACCACACATTTTTACCTGTAATGAATATATCAATAGAGAAATTCAATGATGTCTCATTTGTTAATAATTTAAAGAGTAATAATGTATATTTGAGACCGGGCTTGAGCAATCCTCAACTCTAAGGCAAGCAACGCTTATCATTGGCTCTTCTAGTAATTCAAGTGGCATATCCTCGGAAGATTTCCCCATTCCCCTCGCCTTAAAAGGCATAAGAGGCGGAGTCTGTAGAATGTTACACCAATCCAATACCACTTCCCTTCCCTGGAGAATTCTTCGTTACTCCCTTTTGTGGGAACTCGTTCTTGTCGTGTATTAAATTGTGAAAAATAATTTAAATTCAATATAATAAACGAAAAAGAGTTTTGTATACATTGTAATGCTTCACACATTTAAATATAGAAATAAGAATGCAACTAAACAGTATACACATGTTAAAGAAAGACGAAAATTCTTTCTTATTATAACACTCATTTGTATACTTTCCACAGACAATAATGAGAAGGACACCGTCAATCTGATGATTTGTTCTGGTAATAATCGATCCTATATATGATTGACATGTAATGATAGAAATTTCTAATCTCTGGTATAGGAAATTAAGTATGAGCTCTGTTAATTTTAATGAGAGAGCAATTTCGCGATGAAAATGTTTTTTAATGCATATATTGCAAATCCTTATACTTCCTTACGTTAATTAACGTTGTTTCCATTTCCATTGAAGGCAAGGACATAACATCCCTCACGCGCCTATGTTTTGAAATCACCCTCAGTGAGGTCACTTGCTTGAGTCGCCGTGTTATTGAATTAAACTCTTGAAATGTTCTGTTCATACAGTAGTTCCCGAAACACGTAAATTCCAACAGGCCATCTCAAACTTATAGTAGTCACACCCTACTTTCAAACATAAGTAGATACCGCGGACTGTGAGACCGCACGTAAAGTTCTAAACAAACTTCATTCTCGTTCATGAGCATGTGTTAATGTGTCCAACTTTTTTTGTGTTGGAGGGGCTGTGATTCTTGGGGAGATAATAGTGTAGTGGACATGGTAACAACTCTCTACACCTAAGCGAGTTCGTTTCGTAGTGTGGACAAAACTTTTGGGGATTGGAAACCTTTCTGCGGACTTCATGAATTATTAAATTATTGCGATTACCAAATAGTGCATCCTATTATCATTATAGTTTTAATTTAATTTTTTGTCTTTTTTTGTCCTTTTGTTTGCATTTTAATCAGTTTCCGTTTCTTATATAATTTTGTTAATGTATTTTAGGAATGGGGTTTAACTGATGCCAATGTTATTCTTGATTTAATCTAGATTGCTGTTTCCAAGTACTCGCGGTTCAAGTCACGTCTTATTGCGATCGGTGAGCTGAAGAATACTTGCATTAAGAGTGGACTGACAATATGCCAAGTTTCAGAAAAAAATTCAGAATCTCGAAGGAAATATTGATGACTAAAATAAAAGATTGTAAAATGTCGCAATCGTAATAGTTGTGACTGTCAATCAAATAATATCCTAGCAGAATCTATAGCAAGGGCGGTCAGTTTTGCCCGCATGGGCATTCGTGTTCCTATTTATGCCTCGCGGGTGCTGCCGCTCAAAATCGTCGCTGCAGCGGGCAACGAAAGAAATTTGAGCGCGGAAACATTCCTGGGTAACTGAATTACAAAAGGGAACAATGTTTTCATGAGAATTTTATTAAATAAAACATAATAACTGTTGTTAAAAGCGTTTATTTATTGGAAAATAGAAATATTTGTAATGGAAACTTTCTGAGAAAGAATTATACAGAGTCCCACCAACTATGGGCCACCTCATAACTTCTAAACGGTTCCCGACATCTAAATGCAGTTTTCTCTTAACAATGTGGAATCATGGGGAAATAATGTGCGGTAGAGATATAATTCGAAATATTTTTAGTTTTCGAGAAAATTAATTATCTTTGATTTTTTAAATGGAACCATATATTTTTTTCACTAGCGATAGATAATCATAAATAGACGAATGCATTGTTGTAACATAGGTTAATGTTTTGATAGTATATCAAGTTTAAAATTATTCTTTCAGACATGTGATTTTGAACTAAATGTACGATATTACCTGTTAGCAACCGTTGCAATTGTCGCATTTGGGGAAGGTTGCCTTCGCGGCGCCGGCACTTTTGCGAGAACAGGGGAAAGGTCGCGAAGGCCACTTTCCCCAAAAGCGACAGTGTCGACGGCTGCAAGAGGAAAAATTGCCCGTTTAATTTCAAATCTCGTCTCATAATATAAATATATAAAGACGGGTTTATACGGTTATATTATTATCGGTTTTTACATCACTATCAAAGCGTGAACTATTTTTTTAATTTAATCGCAAAATATCAAAAAAATACTAATACAGTCTTACAAATCCGTTTGAATTCATGTAATTCTGCAATTAAAAAGTTAATTGTGAATGAACTTAAATGAATTAAGTAATTTAAATTAATTAAATTAAGTTTAAAAAATTAAAGATTATTGAAATATTTTATTGAAGTTTCTCAAGAAAATGTTTCAGTCTATCAGAACGGAGATGGGGAGGTACGCTTTCTCTAATTGTAAATTGGGAGTCAGAAAATAAACGGACGCAGAATATTACCCGGGAAGTGGGGAAAATTAATATTACGCAACACTGTCGCTTAATGTCATCATTCGACGACTTTTTTTGCTATGGAAATATCAAAATATTTTAGAAGATTACATTATTATTCAGCTTCATTTGTTAGTGTAAACTTCTCGATAAATGGATTAAGACGAACTTTTTTCGTTGGAACTCATCAGGGCTTTAACTTATCACACGGTAAAGAAGTTATTTTGCTCAATGAACGTAAGTGAAAATTAATAGTTTCTTTGCGAACGTTATTCTGCTGTTTCCATCACCAAACAATGATAATATCAAAAAACTAGACTATTACCATGCATCCCGCCATTAGTTTTTATCAATCAAAATTTCGAAAAATCGTACTGATACCACTTCGGTTAGAACATTATAATATGTAATTTCAGTACATTGTCCATAATCGTTACACTATGCAAAATTGTGTGGAGTGGAAATAACTCCAGTTGTTCGTATTGATATACAGGACAGTTTGGTTAACTGGGCCAGATACGCTTTTTATTTTATTTTTTTGCATTTGTTTATCTTCGGTTAGCCAAACTTAATATACAATAATATAAAGTTAATATCAGAAAGAGTAATACAAATTATTAATTTTCAAGTTTTAGCAAATTTCGTGGGATGCAGAAACGTAGACGAGAAAATGATCCACTTAACTGCAGTATGGTGTGATGGTGTGACAAAAATGATCCACTTAACTGAGGCTCTTATTGTAGTGAAGTGAATTATTAAGAGCATGTTGAACACAGTTCTACGAGTATATTATAAATAGATAATAATAGATATAAATAGATAAATATGAAATATCATTTTTACTTTCTTGCATACTTACGTATATACGGAGTAATATACGTGATGTAGAGAATGTTATGTAATGCTGCGCGAAAAAACGGCGGATTTTCGGCAAAAAAAATTCATTCCCGCATCCTGATAACGAAAAAGTGGATAAACGCAGTTGCTCAATTAAGAGAAAAAGTCCTCTAATACGTGATGTAGCCAGAATCCCTATTTTGTTGATTCTTGATGCCGAAAACTCAATTGAAAGCGAAACGCCTGCCGTCTGTCCGTCTGTGAACACTACTAGCGCTTAAACCATGCGTAGGATTTTTTTCAAATTGAAGAAACATCTATCTATCTGTAGTTGAAGCTTTGAAATTTTGAAAGCCATTATTTAAAACTTGGGGGTTTTTAGATCAAGCCCCACGGACATACTCGAAATTTTCTCAAAAGTTTTGCTCACAATTTTTTCTTTAAATTTATTGTAATAACAGAGCAAAATACACTTATAAAAGTGGCAAAGGTTCTATTTTCACGGTTAACTGGATTTTCGAAAATTGCAAAAGTTTGAATTTTTCTGCTGTCTTCCCACAACTGAAAAAATTGCAAATTTTCCCTTTAAATGAAAAATGTTGTCCATAATTACTCCTCTCATTAAAGTCTTGCACATTGTTTTGAAAATTTTAATAGTTTCCTCGCAATATGGCGTACAATATTTTCAATTAAAAACAAAAACAAAAAAAGATTTTCTCTGTCTTGTCTCTCATGTAGCTCATATTTTCATTAGAGACAATTTGTTCACATTATTGTATTTATGTATACATATGCTCTAAATAATGGTGAATAAAATTTCTCGCAAACTCAACAGTTTCTTTTTTGTGAAAATGAGCACAAAATTCCGCATTTTTAGAAACACTCAAACGCCATTGTCTCAAAAATTGCTCCAATTTTTCGTTTCATACGTTTTCAACAAATAGTACTAAATGTTTAGTGTACGTTAAATTCATTTTTGTGTATTCTTTTGTTTTTTTAAATACACAAATGTAATTTTTATGTACCTCTCACGCCATTAATATGAACATTTACATTGATTTGTATACATTATTTCATTTATAAGTGGAAGTGTTTCCAATGACTTCGAATGAACTTTTTCGAAAACTCAAGAGATTCCTCTGAAAAAGAGTTTCAAATTCCTCCTTTACAGTAATGCTTAATCGCCATTTTCTTAAAACACGGCTTCAAATTTTTCAATGAAAATTTCAATTTAGGACAAGGTTTTCTTCTTTAATATTCTGGAATGTTAATATTCTACATAGGTTCTCCTATTTGGAAACAGAAACAAAGAGAAAAATGTCAAAAAATGTGTTTTGGGTGACGATAGATGACAGCTAGCGAGAGAATGTAGGAAGACCTTAAAACCAGTCCACACAAGGGAAATTAGAAAAATTTGCTACAAAAAAGTGTGTGCCATTCGGTGGCATCTCTAGATACCTTTTTTCGTCCTTTTTAAAACATTTTTCGCATATTTCATCTATTTTAACATAATTTTAATAGCATTTAAAATAATTTTAGGAGATGCAACAAATGTTCTTCACACAATTCCTGAGTAACCCATTCCATTTCTTCGTTCACAAATTTTAATGTCAATCTCGTGAAATCTAAGGTTCTTGTGATGCTTATCAACACCATTGTCGGTGCGGCGGATTTAACGAAAACTAAAGACAGAGATTTCCTGGTCCAGTTCAAACAAAAAATTTGCAAGTGAAGTTCACTTGAACGAAAGGCAGCAGACATGATTACATCAGTAAGTATTCAACAGCTTGAATAGTTCATCTGACCTCTTTCTGATCAATTTTTTATGTCATTTTATGTTTGCTTTTTTAAACGTTTTAAAAACATTTTTAGAGTATTTTAATGATCATTCTTCGTAATGATTTAGGTTATCACAATTATCGTTGTGAGCACCAGGTCATTAAAACTCCTCAATACAAGCTGAATTCGATTACCATTTAAGAAAGTAGTACTGAATATTCATCACCGTCGCTCTACCGCAGATTCTGCAGCTGATGGTTGTCACTGAACCATATCAGCTGGTGCTCTTGGGTGTAAGTTGCTTTTTTGTTGATCCTGCTGTTACTATAGTTCTCCTGAATTCTGAATTAAAAATATGAAGATTTTTATACAGAAAGGTTTTTGAGGACTTAACTGAGCCACTGTCCACCTAATCTCAAAAGATTTGGATCAGCTAACCGCATTAACATGAACTTCCAATAACTTTCAATACGTTATTATATCTAAACTTTAAGCATTATAGGCGGCGAAAACTACGTATTTCAACAATGGTAAAAAGTTACTAATTTCATGAATATACAGTTCTTATTTTATTATATTTATTGATGTGTAAGTTTTAATTAAATTATCGAGAAAATTGCCCTCACCTCACATTTAAAAGCGAAATATCTCCTTAATCGGCTACCACATCCAGCGACATAACAGCTTTAAATGTGCCTGGGAGCCACCCATTTAATACAAATTAAAATAATTTTTCACTTCAAGAATATTTTAACTTTCTCAACATCTGTTTTCTGCATTATTTTCTTCAGGCATGTTTTTTCTCTATAGTCACTAAATACCATAGATGTCCATGTGACTTAAAATAAATTAAAAAGAACATTTTAGGTGGGCTGACTGACTTAATCCCACATCACCATGTTCACTTTACAGGATGAGTTTTTTAAATTTCCCTCTCTAAACTAGTTTATTTTTCTCAAATACATATGAGTATTCTTTCTTATATTCTCAGGCGCAAATAACATTAGATTCAAATTTCCTCTACATATATTGGTGCGAGATCTTTAAAAGTCTAGCGCATGTAATATTATATATTTATATATATATATATATATATATATATATATATATATATAATTGTGTTATAATTTCTACTTATTTATAATTATTATTCCAATGGTAATCTAAATATTATAAAATATGAAAATAATAAATATTTGGTCGGTTTCTTGGTAGAGGGGACGAAGGTCCCTATTCTACGAACATTGACCAAATGAATAACAAAAAATTAAACTAATTAGCATTACAATAAATACTATGAAAATCGAAAACTGACTTTTGGAAGGTTTAGAAACCTGTAAATGCCATTTATTCAATACAATCAATTTTTAGGCTTGATCACTTTTATCAATAATCCTGGGATATTTAAGAAGCTATTTAAACAGTAAAAAAGATAAAAATGCCTTTACATATTTATGGACTATGAGAGTGTAATACAAATTTATTGGGGATCCTATTGTATTTTATTTCAATCATCTATGTCCTCATCTGAAGTTGGGACTCATGGCAGTTGCTTAGGCCAAAGGACGGCCTTGCGTTTACCTAGAAAACTCTAGCAGAAACTTTTACTACATAATACGAACAATGTGTTAGAAATAATAAAGATATCAAGTTTAGAAATTAAGACTACTCTTTATATTCCCTTATATTACAAAAGTTCAAAATATTTCCAACTCTGATATTTGGAAACAAAATGAGATGGCCGTTTTTGTAAGCTTAAAAAGTCTTCGTACACGCCTGTTGAACAAAACATATTACGTTATTTAATACTGGGTTTGAATTCCATTTGCTTTGATTATTGTCTCTAGTCTTTGCAACATAGATTTCAGCAACGATGCCGTAGTCGCAAGGTTAATTAAACTTCGTTCTCTCAGACATGCATGTTTAATACTTTTTTATTAGACAAACTGTATTTTCTATTTTCAATCCCAGAACTGACCATATATGAGCTACAGGGTCCTTTGTGATCAGTGAATGTTAGGGAATTTAAGAAGTGAATGAATTTGCTTTCTTAGTGTTTTAAGGTAGCGATGATCTAGTGGCGCCTCTAGGGTGACCAGATTAGTAACCAGGGAGGGCACCAAATATAAGAATATTTACCGCTTAAATGTCCGACCTATTTTCATTACTGGACATTTGATTGATGCGCAAGTCTGGTCTAAGGGATCCCAATTCTGTTGTTAATATTCTGTCTTCATAACTCAAGTTTCTGTTGGGTAAATATATTACTTTATTCATGTTAAAAATGGATGATTATATTCATATTGTTTTGTGAAATTTTTAATTTAAAACACGCTAACGAATTCTCGTACAGATGAAAATACAACCAATTTCGCACAGAAGCATTGAGGAACAGATTTTTTAAACACCGTGCTAACATACGTTCTTAACGTGTTTGCAAATGTCAAAATTCAGGCAGACACATGGCGCGATCGCACATGATTTGTGACCGACGAGTGCAATACGCTCACATAACTCCCTCTCACTTTCTTCCCTACAATGAACAATCCATCCTCGTGTTAAAGGGCCAAGCAGCGGCCACAGGCCTCCTGTGTCCAATGCCCTGTTGCCAAATCCTGCGCTGTTGTTACTTGCTCGGTTATCGCTTCCCAGCTAGGATAACAAAAATTACTTTGCTGGCCTGAATAGCCCTTACAGCTTTCTGTCGGGAAATAAGGGTTTCAGTGCAGCTGGCATTCGTTTCTAAAAAATATTTAATTGAAAAAAACACCTACCATTGACGCAGTTATTCACTTTCTATTCATCTGACTACCAATACAAACAATAAAAAACGGGTCTTATTTTCTTGTTTTATTGGTAACGGTTACGTAATATATTACAACTTTTACACTATTAACACTTCATTCTTCTAATAAGCTTTAAGGAAACGACAGAGACACGGCTGAGAGACAAAAAAATATATAATTATTGATAAGCACGTCTACAATTCCACGTCTACAATTGATTTCAAAGTCATTTGTCAGATACATACTCTAATGTACAGAATAAAAAATAAGTAGTGCAAGCTAGGATTTGAACCCGAGATCTTCAGCACAAGAAGAAGCCACCCAATCAAATACCCTACAATATTGTCCGTAGGCAGGTTACTTATGTAGTGTTTTAAATATTACAATGTTCTTGATGCCAGAAAATTCTTTCGAAAAACCGCAAAGCTACTGTTTTTTCAGACAAAATTCAAAATAAAACGTATTTTAAAATTTAGTATTTAAAACGATTGCACTTGGAAATAAATCTTCGGCATGTGTATTGATGGTGTTCGAAAACATATATATTGTCACCATATAAGTCAAAGTTTTGCGAAAAACACTCATATTTCAAAAAACGTGCACCTGGGATGATATGAAGGTGTAATATTGAAGAGCAGATTGCATTAAAAAGCAATATGTATAATTATTTTTCGTCTAACGCAATGTATTCTTCAGACAACTTTCACAGAAATAACGAATAGTACACAGAAAACTGCCCGAATAGCAAACATTCGTTTCGGTACATTTTTCAGTTTTAGAGGTATATCATTTTGTCACACAATAGATCTTCATTGTATTAATTGTAATAATTGATTAATTGTATTGTAATAATTTTTCAAATATACAATTTGTCCGATTTGTTACACACATTCAAGCAGGAAGCTTTAAGTTAAATTTACTATGCGCACGAATAATATGAAACAATTGAATATTTGTAATACTGAAAAATTAAAACATTGTGATGGAAATAAGACTTAGTATGTTTTTAAGTACACGTTGCAAAATTTGCGATAGCTCAGTGGCATCGTTACAGTTTTCCCTTTAACGTCACTGACCGGGAGGCCCTAGAGTTCGAGTTCCGACGTTGGGGGATGTTCGACTGTTGTTACATATGTAGGTGGAAAAACTTTGGAGCCGTTTTGAAGAAAAGTTTGAAAATGCTCCCCAGGCGCTTCAACTAAATTAATCCCAAATTTTAAAGAATTATTTTCAAAATTGCCGGGCCTCGATTCGGGCCAGATCGTTAATGGAAAATTAATTTTGACAAAAATTCTACGAATAGTTTACACACTAGTGTTCACAGAGAAGCACACTGACTGAAAGACCAGCAGACACATCGACGGACAGACGGACGTTTTGAAATAATAACAACAATCTCTTGGTAACTTAAGACCCCAAAACGTGTATTTCCATTAAAATCTCGACATCAATTTACGGCAACATTACATACATACCTCTCTAAATATTACTGTTGTTACTCCGAATGTTAACGAGAAAGTAAAAATTGATACATAATAAATACACTTTCACACACAACTGAGTAGGTTACTCGCAAAAAAGAACACCAATTACAGAGCCCGAATTCCTGTCCGTCAGAATGCAGTTGTAATGTTATTACATAAACAGGGAGTCCCACCAACTACTGACCACCCCCACAACTTCTAAACGGTTCAGGATAACGAAATGCAGGTTTTGCTGAACAATGCGGAATCGTGGGGCAAGTAACAAGCCGTAGAGAAATTGTCTATTATATTATTAATTTTCGAGAAATTTAATCAATGCAATCTGCAATCTGAAATGCAATCATTGCAATCAAATCAAAATTTAATTAATGCCACTCTCACTTTTGGGGAAGGTGGCCATCACGGCGTCTAGACTGTTGCGTGTTGACTGAGAGGGGTGGCAGTGGGGGATAAGAGGCATAACTACAGCAATTCTTGGTGATGGTACCGACATCACACTAAGAAATACTAATGGGAGATTTTTTCAGGATGGGATCAGAATGGAGATTTTTTCAATTTATTTATATGGATTTAACTTGCCTTCTACTAAAATTTCAAAACATTGATCGTTCCAAAGAACGATATAAAAAATTAGTAGCGTAAAGAATATGTTAATAATAATAATAATAATAAATATCATTTTCAAACTGAACAAGAAGCCAACCACCGTCTCTTCGTTGGTAAATGTCATTTTTAATTACAATGATCACTCGTCCACTCTGCAACCATACGACTGCTGTTCTTGAATGGAAAAGAAAACTGTACACTTCCGTCTTCTGCATTTTCAAGTTTGAGGCAGCACTTGGCGCTATGAAATGAGAAACTCTCTAATCAGTATGAGCAGTAGCGAATGCAGATATGCATTTTTGTTAAAGTTTGGTAAATTTACACTGATAGAACTATCAAGAGTATTTCAAGATTTTTATTACTTTGTTCTTCTGGTAGTACGTGTTTAAATAGGAAGTTTAGTTACCGTGAATAATAAGAGAAAATGTCTACCTATCTGTTATTTGATGAATTAATCAAGATATTAAAATGAAAATCTTTATGAATTCATTCGCTTCCCATATATTAAAATGGGTTTCTACACTGAGATTAGAAATGACCTTTATTATTATTATTATTATTATTATTATTATTATTATTATTATTATTATTATTATTATTATTATCGTTTTCGCTACAATATTTTTTATTTCGTTCTTTTCGATTATCATTGATTTGGAATTTCAGAAGGAGAAAAGTTCAACTCAGATGAACAACTGGGAAAAAATTCACATTCAGATCGTGAAAATTGATGATTGTTTATGTTTTTCATGTCAAGATCATGAATTGCTGCAATTACACCTTCATCCTACACGGCAATCCCTCTCACACTCCTCTCTTCACAAAACAGTATCAACGTCGCGAAAGCCACCTTCCCAAAACGGCGACTTTTGCAAAGGCTGCCTGTTTACTTGAAAATCTCGTGCCAAAAAATCTAATTTTATACTCAAATTACTCTTAAAATACTAACACATGATACATCATTTTATTCCAATGTTCATGATCTATCCATTGCTGATGAAAAAATATATAGTTCAATTTCAAAAATTAAAGATGATTAAATTTCTCGAAAACTAAAACGATTATAGAGAATTCCTCCACCAGCATGATTCTGCATTGTTCAGCGAAAACTGCAACTCGATACCCTGAACTGTTTAGAAGTTATGGGGGTGGTCCATATTTGGTGGGACACCCGGTATCATATGAACATTAGAAGCCCTATGTAACATGATCTATGATAAATGAAAGCGATTGCAGTAAACTAAGCGAATGAATCAGGATGACGAAATACGCCTCGTAGTGGAAACCTCGAAATGTTTACTTTCCATAGCGTCAAACTCGGGTAGCTATATTTTCTTAATTAAACCCCAAAATATCCAAGCAGTTATTTCAAATTAAATAAAACTACAATTTTATTGACAGTGATACTAACCTGATATGACTTTCTACAAACAATTATAAGGAGATGTGAACTTCATCCTAAATTTTCATCCTAAATTGTTATTTTTAGTTTTAACGATTATGTTAATGTTTGCTACTAAGAGACACGGAGCACGCTCGAAAGAACACAATACGTAAACGAAATTGAGGATATTATGATTATTATGTCGTAGTAGTTTCATTGTTGAAATGACGACTGATTCTTTCATATGCTCAGAGATTTTCTGTTTCATTAAGATGACCTCGGCATATACGTACTTCGATTGATTGATTGATTAGGTTTAGAGGGCGCTTCAACTGCTAAGGTCATTGTATTTCTAAATAAATAAAATGAAGTTTTATTAAAAGTGTTGCTGATGTAGTTTACCAGCTAATTTAAAAGCACATACATACGCTAAAAAGGAGAGCTACAATTACGCATAAAAGATATAAGTAGATAAAAACAAAGTTAAAAAACGTAAAGCTGAGGCCAGGAAAACATAAAACTTTATTGCCCTTATATGTCAAATTAAATTATATATTCCGCAGTCTCTCAAGAAACAAAAATGTTTTGAGAGCGCGGACTCGTCATCTCCGAGCACCTCTCGTAGAGAGTTGCCCAGACCATGTCTTCGTCGACTGCCAACAAATTTCAAACAATGAAGGAGGACGTGCTCCACAGATAGAACCGCCCTGCATGAATCACAGGTAGGAGGAGATTCACCTCGAATGAGAAAACTGTGAGAGAAGTGGCAGTGTCCGATACGAAGACGGGTTAAAATAACCTCCTCACGCCTGGAAGGTCGGGATGAGGAACGCCAGGAATTAACAGAATCTTTTATTGCACTTAGTTTATAAGTGGTATTGTGCCACTCTGTTTGCCATGCTCTAAAGATGGATCGTTTTAAAAAAGCTTTAACATCGGACGATGGTACAAAAGGAATGTCAACATGAGTATTCTCCGTCGCCAATTTCGCCGTCCGGTCAGCCAATTCGTTCCCCATGATTCCAACATGGCCTGGGACCCAACTCAGTACCAGATCATAGTGGCGAAGCAGAAGGCGATGAATGAGGTTTCGAATTGATTCCGTCAGATAGTCTGAGGAAGAACGGGATATAGCTTGTAGTGAGCTGAGAGAATCTGAACAGAGAACTGCTCGGTGCAAAGTCGCTGACTCGATGTATTTTAGGGCTTCAAGAATTGCATACATTTCAGCAGTGAAGGTACTGCACTGAGAATGTAGCTGATATGATTTGGTCACTCTGATACAATAGAAACTACATGCCACTGTGTCGTTGCACGATGAACCGTCTGTGTATAGGAATACATGATCTGGATAAGGTACCCTCATTTCCTGAAAGTGCATCTGGTAAGCAAGAGGACTCGTCGTTTGTCTGGGAAGATTAGATAGTCTGAGGTCAATATTCGGTCGGAGTTTCCAAGGGGGAATGGGGTGACTTGGGGGTTTCAAAGGGGTGGAAAGGTCAACATTAAGGTCCCGCAAAAGATTACGCAATCGGATACCTGGAGGCTGAGGCAGAGATGTTCGAAGAATATATGATGTTTCATATTCCGGATGGATAATTATTTGGCGACAAGGATGATTAGAGAGTCCTGATACTTTAGCACCGTAAGATGTTAATAAAATATCCCGCCTTCTTTTTAATGAAGACTCACCAGCCTCGGCTAGAAGGCACTCAATTCGGCTGGTGCGGTACGCACCTGTTGATAGACGAATACCAGCGTGGTGTATACTATTGATGGGTCGCAAAGTGGAGGGAGCTGCCGAGCCATACACTTCACTACCGTAATCCAAAACTGAGCGGATGAGTGATCTATATAACCGCAATAGGGTAGTGCGGTCGGCACCCCATGATGTGCCATTTAGCATTCGAAGCAGATTAAGGGGGGAGACACATCTGGTTTGTAGTCCACGGATATGAGCACGCCACGTGAGTGACTTGTCAAAAGTGAGCCCCAGGAATCTGGCAGATTCCGCGAATGGAAGCAGATTTCCTCCCAGGTAAAGGACTGAATTGCTGTGTAAATGATATATCCTACAGAAATGCAAACCGATACATTTAGTGGCAGAAAAATTAAATCCTGTTGTCGTGCTCCATTCATGGAGCTTGTTCAGCACTATTTGGAGTTACCTCTGGATCACACTGATGCTGCTGGATGAACAGAAGATGGCAAAATCATCCACAAACAACGATGCCTTTACAGGACCACGCATAGTCGACACTATACCATTGATGGCGGTGGCAAACAGAGTGACACTAAGGGCTGATTCTTGGGGAATACCGTTTTCAAGAGGATGACTACGGGAAAGCCTGTCACCCACACGAACACGGAAAGATCTGTTCGAGAGGAAGTTTTGGAGGAATAGAGGGAACTTCCTCCTAAATCCCCAAGAGTGCAGGGTTTGCAGAATGCCATGCCTCCAAGTGGTATTGTAGGCCTTTTCTATATCGAATAATATAGCCACAAGATGTTGTCTCAAAACGAACGATGTAGAAACAGCTGTTGCCAGCGAAATGAGGTGGTCCAAGGTTGACCGGTTTCTTCTAAACCCGCTTTGGATTGGCGTCAACAAATTTTTGTACTCCAAGGTCCAGACCAGTCGCTGATTCACCATGCGTTCCAGTACCTTGCATACACAGCTTGTGAGGGAAATAGGTCGATAACTTGATGGCAGTGATCGATCTTTCCCTTCCTTGGGAATTGGCACGATGATGGCTTCTCGCCAAAAGGTAGGGATGGTGTGCTCTTCCCAGATCTAGTTATAGAGCCGGAGAAGAAATTGCGTGGCTATTTCGGGAAGATGTTGCAGCATTAAATTGTGAATTTTGTCTGGACCTGGTGTGGTACTTTTCGCAAGCATCAGAGCAGAGCGCATTTCATACATTGAGAAAGGAGTATTGTAATCCTCATTTGCTCGGGTCGAAAAATCTAAAGTGCGGTTTTCAATTCTTTAACCCTTTCAGTGCTAATGCCGGATATATCCGGCGCAAGACTTTTGTGCCACGAGTGCTAATGCCGGATATATCCGGCGCGGGTCGGTCGTGCCATGAGTGCTAATGCCGGATATATCCGGCGCACGATGTTTCGTCTGCTTTCTGATTTTATTCCTAGGGAGCAGTACAAGCTATTGGCTTGGCACGACATCTACAGCTTCCTAAAAGTACTAAGTAGCTGTAGTATTTTTTTCTGACCAATAGAGGGAGCATAAGGAGTGTTTAAGCCGAATTCATCTGCCCGTCGTGCGCGGCGGAGGCCGGCGGCCGGCCGGCCGGCGTTGACTGACAAAGGGAGTCGCTCGGTACTTGGACCGCGCGCAGGTCAAAACATGCGAAATTATATGGCTCCAGCACCCTCCACCAAGGAGGGTGCTGGGGCAATAAAAATCTCTGTGCAAAATCTACCCATCCTGGTTTTTGTGCCTCACTTTGTGTTGAGATTTCTTGCTGTGCGTTCGCGTTTTTCTGAAGTATTATTACATTCGACTTGAGCTTTGATTTTGGTTGCATTCTCTGGATTTCTGTTATTTTCTTATTTCACCTATATATTTGAACTCTGGCTTCTCTTCTGGACACGATTTTTGAAACTGGATTCTGCATTACGGCTTATTATATAATATTTTATCTCGATTTTCAGCTTTGTATTTCGGCGTTTTGATTTGTGGATATTGGATCATGGCAAAACGTCGTGTTTATACATTTTAAATCACTTACTGCCTTAATTTTTTTTTGAAAAAAAAATTTAAAAAAATAAAAAAAAAATTTTTTTAAAAATATTTCTAACTTCGCCAGTGCTGGTCCAAAGCCCAGATCAAAAAGAAGGATGGGAAATATAAGCAGGTTTTTCCACGCGCCGCGCCCCCTACAAAGGGCGCGCGCCCGAAAAGAATGCAGGCCACAGGCGACCCCAGCGGGCCGGGTGACTCAGGGCCCGGGGAGGCGCTGATGCCACAACAACGTAGCGCTTAAAGGGTTAAGCAAGAGGAAGTTGGGAACATAGTTTGCCGAACTCGACATACTTTCATAGTGAGAGGCACGTTCCTCTACAATAGTGTCTCGAGCTGTGATCATTTGACCATATTTGAGAAGACCTGCCACTAAGTTTGGGGAAGGGTATCCTTTAATTTGACGCACCTTCCTCCATACCAGACGTGGTGGCGTATGGCAATTCAGAGAGGAAACGTATGCCATCCATGATGCATTTTTACTTTCTAGAATGGTTCTTCTCGCCTTCGCTCTACACCTCTTATAGTCAATGAGGTTATCCGCATTTGGATAATGTTTTAGACGCGCCAACGTTTTCTTGCGAGCGCGAACAGCCCTTAAACAATCCAGGTTCCACCACGGAACGAAGGGGTGTCGCGATTTGCCGGTCGACTTGGGAATTGCAATGTCCGCAGCTTGTAGTACAGCACGGTTAAAGTGTGCTGCCATTTCTTCCAAACTGCCAAACTCTCCCTCCGATAGACTGACGTTCGCTTGAAATGTCAGCCAGTCAGCACGTCGAACACACCACTAAGGGGGGCGCGCAAACCCACGAGCAAGTCCATCAATGTGGACGATAACGTGGTTATGGTCGCTTCCGCACAGGTCGTCTAGGATGGACCATTGCAGGATGGTTGCAAGAGAAGGGCTGCAGAGTACTAGATCGATACACGTGCTCGAATTTGTGGCGACGGCAAAATGAGTTGGCTCACCGGAATTCAGAATAACCAAGTTCGCCGTGTCTATTACTGATTCTAATACACTGCCTCTCGGACAGGTGCGGGAAGAGCCCCAGAGGGGACTATGGGCATTTACATCCCCGACAACCACGAACGGAGAGGGCAGTTGATTTATCAAGTCCAGAAGTTCATGAGCAGATACAGTCAGTCCTGGAGGGATGTAAATATTGCACATAGTGAGTGTGAGGGATGGGAGATGCACCTGCACACACACTGCTTGAAGGTCAGTCTGAACAGGCACCTCTGTAGACAGCAGCGAATCATGTACCAGTGAAGCAACTCCGCCATGAGCACGGAGACCATCATCCACATCAAACCTGTAAGGGGAGAAACCACGAAGAGACAAGGGTCGAGGTGCGGTGAGGTGAGTCTCTTGGAGGCAGATTATTAAAGGGTTGTGACGGGATAACAGAAGTTTAAGATCGTTCCTTCGCGGGGAGAAACCATTCATGTTCGATATGAGAGCCATGGTAAATTTAACTTTCTTTTTTCCTCCGGCGTTGGGATCCGGATGCCCGAGACTCCTCCTCAACGGGAGCCTCCTCCGAAGCCGAGACCTCCCGGGCACTGCCAGGGGGGCTGGATGCTCGCTCAGTGTGGGTTTCGGAAGGAGTAACACGCGGCTTTGATGATTTCGTGGTTGTGTCTGAGGCAGATTTGCGTTTAACATTTTCTGTGGAAGGGGGGTTGGATATGTGTTTAGTCGACTGCAACGGCTGAGTTTTTTGTCCATCTTATATTTCGTCGGGATGATCACTCTCCCACCTTGGAGGGGAGAGGCATCCACTGGGAAGTCCACTGGAGACACCTGGCATGCGAAACTCACTACTTGGGGACTAGCTCGTTCCGTTTGGCAGCCCATTGCTACCCTCGGTGTCTTTACTTTCACGGCATCGGAGAAGGAGCGAGAGAGATCAACAGGGTTCCTCGCCTGGTACCGACGTTTGGCCTCAGGAGAGGACACTTTTTTCAACTGCTCGAATCTTCTGTATGGCGCGTTCCCTCAAGAAAGTAGGACATTGCTTGTAATTGGCCGGGTGGTCACCTTCGCAATTTGCACAATGCGGTGTAGTTGCACAGGGTTCAGGTTCGTGCATAGTTTTCCCGCACTTACCGCACACTGGGTTATCTGCCATGCACCGCTGCTGTGTATGGCCGAACCTCTGGCACTTAAAACACCGCAAAGGGTTGGGGACATATTGCCGTACGTGAAGATTATAGAAACCGCACGAGATCTTTTGAGGGAGAGTTGGAAGATTAAACGTCAGAATAAGGGTGGAAGTGGGGATTTCTCGCTCATGCTCCCTCCTCTTGATCCTATATACTTCCGTCACCCCCTGGCTCTTAAAAAAGGCTATTAAATCTTCTTCACTCTTCGCAGAGAAGTCTTCATGGTTGACCACTCCCTTACTCAGGTTAAATGTTGGGTGAGTGGTCACTTTCACTTGGAGGCCGGCAATCTGCTTGGTTTTCATTATCTTATCTATTTGGTCATCTGAACGTGCTTCAAAGAGAATGGTACCATTCCTTTGTCGCACCACAGCTTGTAGTTTTCCATAAGTTTCTTCAATTGCGCACGCTAAACGGACAGCACTTACCATTTTAAAAGATTTTCCTTCCTCGGCGCATTTCATGAGGAGGAATCAAGGTTTCTTTGGCCTATCTTCTTCTTTCGAAAAGAAACTATTCAGATCAATAGTTCGTTCCGGACATCGCCTCTTCCTTGCGGAAGAGGGCGGGGTAGAAGGTTTAGTATCCATGAGATGGATATCAGATTCATCCCCGTGGTCCCCACCCACCACGGAGCCCAACAAGGGAACACTCCATCGGAGTGTCAGGGTTGCCACGGGGATATAGTGGGGGAATAACACAGTGCTGCACCACCGTGAATCCCCCCGCTCACCCTGGAGTTCAGTACAAGACCTAGTCCAAGCCGATTGATCGGGAGTGGGTTAGCTCCCGACCGCCCGTCTAGAAGAGTCCGAGGCCAAAGTAAGCGTATTGAAGCCTACAAGGAATGTTCCCCAAAATACGTAACAACGTATTCCTAAGTGCAAAGCAAAACGTAGCACAAGGTGAGTACTGGGGAAACAAACAGACACCTCAACCGCCAGGACACACATTCCCTTCGACACGGGTCGCCATGCACGGCAAACACATGGGTGGGCGTTCAGCATACAGAGAGAGCCAGTGAAAAATAAGAGGGAGAAGAAAGGAAACAGGATGTTATAAAAGAATGAGAATGAATAATGGGGAGAAGTAACTAACTTGTGAAAGAAAGGAATACTTGAGAGCCCTCCCTGCATCCCCCCGTTAGGAGGTGGACCCACACACCTCGACGGGACGTACTTCGAGGACTTTTAAGTTTCCATGATTTTGACACGATAAGCGATGACCTCAAACCACTTAGATTCGGAGGATAGTGCCAAAAAGCATTGTCGCGTTAGTGTCGAATGGAAAAGAATGCTTCTAGGAATTGTTCTGAACTTGGAATAATTGAATTTTAAAAACATGTTTATTTGCAAACTTTGCACCTTCATTGAAATTTACTTAACTGCATACGTAAGTAAACATTCCTTTAATTACAAATGTTCATAAATAAACATATGTCAATACTCTATTATAACAGTATTATTACTTATTCCATGCTGATGCTATCTGCTTCTAAAGGCAGCAGACTTACTGGTTAGAATGAAATTGTGAGTGTTATAACAACATTTTTCGTATTTGGAGCGTGTGAATACTGAGGAGCCGGAGGAGTCTATATTTATACGCTGTTATTCAACAATTAATGCAAAATTATTGTTTTGTTGTATATTTAATTTGAAAAATTTCCACAATTTTATATACAAAGAATTGGCTTCCTAAGAAGATGGATAAAGGCTTTCTCCATCGGAAAACGAGTGTTAAGATTTATGCTTACAAGCTCAGCTTATTTCACCGTGAAACGTGTGGAGGAAGGACGCGATTTTCACCGGGAGGTATTTCTGGAAGCCAATTGATGACTCTTTCTTGCTCGCAGGTTGAAGATTGTTCGGTAGCCGACTGGAGTAGTATTTTAAAATTTATGCTGTAATTGTTAAACAAATGGAACTTAATGTATTTAGAATAAAATGAAAAATTAGAGAGCTGAAAACCAGGAATATCTAACCAGCAACAATTTTCATGGCATTATGTGCAAGCGTTGTGGCCGCTTGTCCCCTCTACCCCCGTTAGGAACTTCAAATGTATTTGCCGGAGAAACTAAGCGAGCTGTTGCACAACGGCCTGTAGAAAAACGTTGCGTGGGAACACAAAGGAATAGTTGTCATGACATGCTAATTTCTTATAAACAATTACGTATCCCGAAAGCGAAAGACGATAGCGCCACTCGGATTGCGGAATTTTGCATCTCGTTTAAAGGCTATTTTAAAAAAGCAATACATTTTATTTGAAAAATAATAAAATTTATAAACAATTTCCAAATTTTGTAATTATAAAGTGGGATGGGTTCCCTGATGTCCCAGAACCGAAAACTGCGAATTAACAATTTTGCAACAATTAACAATTTTATAAATAATTTCGAAATGTACGCTATTCTTGCCGGGAAGTGTCCCCAAATTGTCCCTGATTTGATGATAGCAAAATAACAATTTTGACATGAGATGCAAATTAATTGCTAAATATCTAGTTTAATTGTTACTTTAATGATAAATATACAGTTGGTCTTTGAATTTTACTGTCTTTTATTGAAATGGTTCCCTAGAAGTCCTCTAACGATTCGAGAAAGACAGTATTTTGCATTTTTGCAAATGTAATATTCATATGAACAATTGCAAATATGCAATTATAATCGTTTTTCTTATCGAAAAAATCTGTAGTAAACTGAACATTTGATAAAGTTCATAAATTGTGTATGGACAATAATATTGGAATTAAAATGTGTATAAGAAATTAATTGGTCTAACTTCAGAGTTATTTTATCTGATACCAATGTAAATTCTTCAAAAAGAATTGTGTTCATATATATTTCATTGAATTTACTTTTATGTTCATGCAAGTGTTTCTTCCATGTATTTCTTTTATTTGAAAATACTTCCACATCTGAACTAGCGACGCCCGCCATTTTCTAAGACGTAATTTTGTTAGGGCACTCCCCCCTGCGTTGAGATTGGCTACGATGGTTTGTGAGGCTCCGCCTGCGACATTTCGTCATGACAAGGGCTGGCCAAGCCGTACAAAAGCTGAACTTAGCCACAGATGGCCCCGATCAATTTTTGTTTCCAGTACTGTACTATATGACATATTTTACATATTTTGCTACTTTCACAAATTATTTTCTATTCTAGCAATTTTCTTCACTTTTCTTATATATTTTTTCATGAAAAAAAGTGTTTCCAAAAAAATCAGTAGCTGTGTTCTCCAGGTACCCTAAGTGAAGATGCATGATGTTCTCACAGTCCGGCGAGCCTGTTTCAGTTATCCCAGATGCGGGTAGTGCGCATCAACGACCGACCGTGATCATTTTCTCCTAAATCTATAAAAAAACATCACGGAGCCTGTGTTTCGTGACCTTTACCCTTAATTTCCGAGAAAATTTGGCCATCATCAACGTGTAACACTTCGATGAGAGAGCTGGATGCTGCAGTGATTGCTTCCTGGTCGTAGGTATCGTCAGTTTGTATGATGATTTTTGTTGCATCTGGTATGGCTGCGAAACTAGGGTCCTGGATAGCAATACCTGTATCAACTTGAACTCTCCAAATAATTCTTAAAACGTTTCTATAATTTTTAAAATTTGTCTAGGAATTTTTTATAAATGTAATTCTAGACATCGGATGTTTAGGGAAATGCCCATTTTATTCTAGCGAACTTATTTAGAGGCCGATAATAGATGTGCACGAATCATGGCAAATGATGACTTATGACGAAGTTTTATTACGCTTATTTTTGCTTTTTTGGGTATAAATGACCTTTTTGCATAAATGCCTTTTTAGGACTATTTTGCCTTTTATGTATTATTTTTATATACAATGCAAAGATATCGGAAAATCATCCATGGTCCAACGTGATCATTGATTACGAAATCTTCGACTCACGTCTTGGTATTTTAAAACAAGAGAATTCCTAAAAGTATACCAACTGATTTTTCTCCATTTCCCTATTTCATAAATATGTTCTGAGAACATGGTTGATACACCGAGGGCACCGAACATTTAAGAGGAAATAAATGTAAATTCCCAGAAAGTTTCAGTGTTGCTAGTGATGAACTTCTAAAATATATGCCAGTCACATCATTAGATGCTGAGATATCCTTCTCCGCATTCAAACCGATTTTGTCTCCTAATCATAGCAAATCTGAAATTGTGATCCTTGAAAAGTTACTGCTTAATGCAAACTATTAGAAATAAAATGTAAAAGAGTTGTAAATATGTAAATCTAGTTTTACATTAAAATGTACTAGCTTGCTTTGTGAATTTAAGTTTACAAAATAATATACACAAAAATTACAAACAATTTTTTATTTTATTGTGTATGTAACTTATGACAGTGCCTTTTTTCTCCTTATTCTTGAATTTTTCAGTGCCTTTTTAAGAACCTAAAATACAATATTTTAGTGTCTAAACATACGATGTCTCGTAATTTCGTATTATGCAAATGTGTTCTATAATTAGTGCATTTTAATATCACATTTTATATCCGATTTTACATATTATTACATATTTTTACGGTTTTCATTACATATTTATGTACCGTCGCTTGCACAAAAAATGGGCGATGTCCTGAGCCGAACTTTACCACAGATTGGCGATCCCTGCCCGGCCCTGCGAGATCGAGATGACCAATCCGCTTTAACTTTATTTCAGAGAGGCAGGATTATTCAACGTGAACGTTACAAAATGGCGGCGATCGCGAGTTATATTATGGTAAATATTTGAAAATAAATATTAAAGCAAAAAAGAGTTTAACATATATTGTAGTATATACATTTAATTAAATAAATAAAGGCATGCGATTTTCTATTAAAAACACATTTTAAAATAATACGCTCTTTTGTGAAAATAACACTTGACGAGTAATAAGCTCCACATCTACATTTCATCGTTTATTATCGTTATTTAATAAACAAAGCAAATAATTTGCCACAGTAACCTGTCTAACCTAGTCATTTCATTAGAAAAATTAATAACTTAAAAAATACGTTCTAGAGTCAGTTGCACAAACACGTCTCCGAGATAGCACCTTGCAGTTGTGAAATACTTCATCATCAATTTGTCAAATGACCGAATACAAGAATACTATATGATCACAAACATTAACATTTTAATAAAAATAATTTTGATATGTAAAATACTAAATAAACTAGGAGTAATTGAAGTTAATTTAGTCACAATAAAAGTTATCTACTGCAGACATTATTATTGGGAAGTGCAGCTGTAAGCAAATGAATGATTTGTGATCTTTTGTTTTGGGGTTCACATTTAATTACTGCACGTCAATGTAACGTAAGGGCAATTGCATTTTACATGGAGTTCTTTACCGCAAATATTAAAAATCATATGTGATATCTAGTCTTTAAGGAATTTTACATGAGAATCAAAAACGAAATATGACTCTTTTAAAATATTTTTATATGTTAATGTTTGCAAAGGTAGAAACACCAGCTTTTGTCTATTGCATGGACTTTGGGAGAACATACATACTATTACAATATTTAAAATGAACTTCCTATTGAACTTCCTCATGCAGAGACGATTTTGCAAAGAAAATCTAAAAAACAACACAATGGCGTCAAATTCATAATTTATTCACAATTGGTCGCACTCTTCGGCGACATTAAGGGCCGGTTTCACCAAACTCGTTCAACTATCTCGCTAATCGTGTTTACAGTAAACGAGATTAAAATTAAACTCGCAATATAATCTCGTTTATATGTGCATCTGTTTCACCGCTGAATATATAAACTCGATTAAGTTAAACGAGTTTTCATGCTAAAACCCTGAGGTTGGTACTGACCGCGGAGCATTGTGGGCTCAATATTTTCTGTCGTATACTGCAAGCCCGAAATTGTATAATATTCTGAGCAAAGAGGTTAGAAACCATGAAGTTCATACAGACTTCGTGCATGGATGAATATAGGTGTTAATGAACATGGGTGTTAATATATGTTTCGTGTTAGTAACGATATATTTTAACCTCCATGGTCCTCTCAGCTGCTAAGTTGCAGAAATAAAATATTGTAATGTTATAACAAATTAATTACTTTTTGTTAAGTTATATTTGTAATGTATAAAAGAAAAAGTACAGCATTTGCTAATATAAACATTAATATTAACATAATAATATAAATATAAATTAATATTAATATTTGAACTAAAAATAATAATTTCTAATTTTTATTTCCAACAAGTGAAATATTCTATTTATGTCTCCTATAAACTATTAATAAAATGTTTTTTGTAAATCAAGTATTTTTTTAACATTATTTTTATTGTAAGTTGCATAAACTGTGATCATGAGTGACTAGTACAGTAATACAATCACAATTCTGAGAAAATAACGATAGTTTTACAAAATTGTAACACTTTTTCTTGGAAACTTGGCGATGATAAAATTTCATTGAAATCTTCATTTCCTACACATTTTTTTCTGTCTTCGATGTGTATGGGGCATTCCAGAAGGATGTGCTCTATTAATAGAATCCTATTGCAAATGGTACAAGTAGGTTGTGAAACTTTTTCAATTAAAAATTTATGAGATAATTTAGAACAGTTTCATCGAATTCTTGACAAAGCAACTTGATCATGACGATTAATAGAAGGGTTTGTGATAAGTACAAAGAAATTAGTTAAATATTTTGAATTTAAAAAAATGAAATTCAAGCTGCTTCTTCTCAGTCCACATTTCTCCCATCAGAGAAATAATGTTTTTAAAAACAGTTCTTGATCATAAATCTAATAATGAAAGCAGCTTCTTCATGGGACTTTGGCAAGTTTGAATTATTTGCTTCCAGTTGTTTTTGAAAACTTATTTGAGGGATATAGTAGATTTGTAACACCAGAAAGCATTAAAAACATACATAAACATAATTTTACTTACATATACTATACATTTCAAGTGACTCAAAATTAACACTTTGAAATTAAAAAATAAATTGAGAATACTTTCCACACAACAACATACAATGGAGGTAAATACACATGTTGATTGGTAAACAGATGTAGTGTGTGGCCTATTGTCATGGCATCACCTCACACCTCACCATATTTACGATTAGCTGAATGTTGAAAAGAAAAGGAAGCTAGCCAAGCATGTACTATGTAACATATTTCTGCTAACAAAGATAATTGTAAAGGAGAAACCTCCAATTACAATGAAAGATAAAACAATGTTCAGACATGGTTAACAAAAAATTAATACTGAAGCTATGATTATAGTTACTACATGCAATGTTAGCCACCTTATTTCTTGTTATACTCGTCAATATTTTTATTTCAAGGCATTGTAACAAAATTGATATTGCCAACACAACTTGAAATGGTTTGGGTTTTTTATTTTCTTTTATCTTCTCATCCTTCTATATCTATATTCTGATTGACATAGATATAAGTACATGATCAGTAACAACTGTTGAATTAGTTTATACTTTATATTATCATTTCACTCAAGACTCCAATATTCCTGGGTTGTGTATATTGCAATTTGTATATGTACATGATTTGTATGTATTATTTTTGTATATGTATGTAGGTACATTTTATTAACGTTATTATATATTTTCTCAGTTTTATTTGTTTATTTTTAATTATTTTATATTTGTATTTATGCTTTCCATATTTACTGCTCTGATATATGTCTAGATGAACATAGTAACAATGTTTATGAGTGATACAAGCAATGAGTTGGCTAACATTCTCTGCAATAATCACCACCATAGATTCATTTTTTTTGTTAACCAGAACTGAGCATTGTTTATACACCTTTGGAATAGACTGTTACCAGAAGTATATTTTGTTTCAACTAGTACATGCTTGGTCAATTTCCATTTCTTTTAACACTGCTAATTGTAGACATGGTTTGGATGTTGTGAGATACCATCATAGAAGATCCATAAATTACTTCTGGTTATCAATCAGCATCTGTATTTAGTTCCATTGTTATTTGTTGTAAGTATCATCCGTTTATAATAGTTTTTTCAAACTCTGATTGTTATTTTAGTGTAATTGTTTATAATGTATGTGTGTAAATAAAATTGACTTATTTTTATAACATTGCTTTTTGATTTTTCTTACTACATGTTGATATACTTATAAGATAGAAATACATTTTCAGAAATATGGGCAAACAAATAATTAACACTATATTCTATCGATCAAGAAACATGAACCTGCTACTACCGTACTACTATACTGCGTTCAAATAACCTTAAACACCATGGGCCTTCATTCATCAAAATGACCACGACTATCCATCAAATCTAGGCCCACGAATGTTCCAAATATCAGGTTTTTCTCGAGATCATTGTCATTCAGCATTGTGCATTTGACAGTCTTTAAACATTTTATTATACTACAACGAGACCATAATGTGTCGAAACGAGGATGAATAGCTGATAATCGCGATTATCTGCGCTTAAACGGCCGATCTCGGGCGTTTAACTCCACGTGAGTTTAACTTCCAGTAATCGCGTTTAAATCACGTGGTGAAACTCGCGAGAACTTTAAACGCGATTAAACTCCAAGATAAACGAAGTTAAACACATAATCGAAGGTGGTGAAACCGGCCCTTAATACGCAAGTAGGCGTTGAAGGCCGGGAAGAAGGAGAAATATGCGCTATCGCTGTTGGCTTCGCAACCAAATCTTCAGGGTCATCATTGCGTTTCTTTTCCTAAAGTCTTAGGATTCCGGAAGTGATACTAAATATTTGAACATTAACTTGAGAATACATGTTGCTTACAATGATATAGAAATGATGAACAAATGTCTGGAGTTTAAAAGAAATCTGCCCTTGGAATACTGCATCAGAAGTCCTACTGGCTATTGTAATTAGATTATCTGTCATTCGTCGATAAAATGCCGTATACTGTCTAACGAACGATGTTATCGCAGCTAAAGCAAAAAATTTTCTCGGCTAAAGCGACACACATGTATTATTGGTGGGTCGAAAATATGTTTTAATTGCGGAATTGACATTATTCATTGGGGCACGATACATGAAATGTGAATTTACTATTTGTGACAGTTATCTCTTTTTACTTCATTCCCATAACCTAAATACTTATATATATATATATATATATATATATATATATATATATATATATATATATATATACACACTTACTTTTCAACTTGTAAATTCCTAAAAATAGTTGTTCCCAATGAAAAAGCAACCATGTCGATAAATGAACAAAGTTTACAAATTTTATAAATAACAAATACAGTAATATCTGATATTTGTTATCAAAAGGACTCCACTGTAATCAATTTTTTTTTTTTCATTTCATCTTTTCAAATAAGAACGTTACTTTGCTATTGGTTTGGTATTCCGGCAAGGTCTGTTAGCCCCGCTTGTGCCAGCACATAATAGCAAGGCTTCTTCATCAACTACCTTCCACTTCGGGTTAAAGGAAATTATTATTAATTCTTAAGCGAGTATTTTACGGTTCTAATGACCGTTTTCACACTCTACACGCCAATGTTTTTTATTCCGTCGGGCATCATCCTCTATTCTTCTACTCTTCATTGTCGAATCGATGACGGACTTCCAAGATTTCCTTTGCCTTTCTGGTTTTCTTCTTTCGAAAGGGATCCACTCAAAGACAGTTTTTTGTATTATGTTAGCATGCATTCTCATTAGATAGCTATAGCATTGGAGTTGTTTGGATTCTACATTTTCGATCACTTGTCTCTCTATTTGCATTATCTGTCTTATCTCTTCGTTTGGTATTCTATCAAACAGAGTATACTGGCTATATCGTCTTCAAAAATTCATTTTCAGATCATTTAACCGAGTTTATTGCATCACTTTTAAACCAAATTTTTGATCCATACGTTACACAACTCTTCACCATTGTCGTGTATATTTGTCTCTTAGTTAACTTTCGAATATTCTTCTTCGATAAAATATTATGAAGTCTACTACTAAATGCCCTTCCTTTGCTTATTTTTTTATTAGTGTCATTATCATTAGATCCATCTGCACTAACGTCTGCACACTCCAAGATATTTCAATTCCTTTACTACTTGAAATGTATGTATTTCTATTTCTAGATCATACCCAGATTTCCCTGCAACCATGTATCTTAACTTTTCATTATTTATTTGAGTCTCCATTTTTTATGTTTTTATTAACTTCTAGATTGAAGATAACAGGTAAAAAATAGTTATTTTTCTACGTATTTTTCAAGTAAAATTTGAGCGACACATAATTAAGGTTTCCAATATTACGCAGTTAACTATTGGAGTAATTATAATACTGCTTGAAACGAACACAACACTAAGATACGTAAAGTGCTTCTTAACATTAGTTACGCAGATACATTTTAAGGAATGAGTTAGTGATGAAGTTGAATGATTAAAAAATAATTCTTGGTTTTTAAAACGATGTATTTATATAATAAATATTAGATTATTGGTTGAAGTAAATATGTTTATCATGCCTATTAATGAACATTCTGAAAGGCTACATTGTTATGTATGAAATTGATTAATAAACAAGCCTATTATTAAATCTTCTCTTTAATGATTCATTCAAGAATATGCTACAACTATTTTACTAAACTATCGCAACCGCAGATCCAAAAGAAAAGACAAAGGGTCACGTGACCCTCTCTTGATCCTAGAAAATACACATTTATCTCTCCTAATAAACTAGTGGTAAACTAGTAATGAAGATGAATATATTTTCTTTAGATGATATTATTTCATCAGAAACAGTTCTTTAATCCTTAACTTGACGTTAAAACATTTGTTGCATTATTTTACGAGACCACCAATAAGCCATGCAAGACTGGTGGAACAAAATGTTGAAAGGTTTGTTCAGTCCATAATCCAAATAACTAATAAATGTTGGTGGATATCGTTTAACACTTCGAGAACAGCTAAGTATCATTGCGAATCTTAAAATATTTGTTCTTTATAAATTCAGTAAAATTGCACATTTAAAAAAAACTTGTTAAAACAATTCAAAGAGATTTAGCGTTTATGTTTACAGTTTACTAAATATCAATGCCGTAGCATTTCCAGTGAAAATACATAGAACGAACTTGGCGGTCAAGTTATATTACCATCCCAATACAGACTACATTTCAGTTTCAATCCTACAAATATCGTCAGAGTTCGCAGGTGGTTTGCAGGACGATACTCTCCACTCCATGAAACTCCCGAAACCTTGAATTTTGCGCGACCATCTGTACTGGAAGGACGTAGCGGTTTATCAAAAGAAAACGGGCCATTCAAGGTATCTAATCTTCAATCGTTGAAAATGTTTAACCAATAAAACCTACCCCTAAAGAAAACCTTAACATTCCATTTATCCAATCCAATGCAGTTTACAGTAAAAAGTATGTTTCCCTATTTTTAATGGTAATGGTTAAACAAGAGGAACAAATAGTTTCTGACTCCGTTTTAACAGGAGCCTTCAAACAAAAAATAATACAGCTATTCGGTTGCTCAGCATCCCTTTGATAGAAAAGCAGAAACAATCGTTTCGGCGTAATGCACATTGAAAAATAAAGTGTTTATAATCAATTTCCTCCCTATGTGATAAATATATCGACTTGCAAATTGCAGGACTTAATAGAAAATATAAAAACAAAATAAAAGTCATGCTCATACTCGCCGTAAAAAGATAAATTTAGCATAATTAAATTGGTCACAGAATTTCTTTACAAGCAAGTGAATTTTAAGCGTATGTGGCAGTACTAGTTGAGCCTTATTAAAATAGTACGGAAACTCCTTTTCCTAGTCCAAGCTCAATATTTCCACAAACAAATCCAAACCCCACATCCAAATGACCTTTCACTTTGGAATCTGACACGACGTTTACTTAGAAAACACAACCACATCCCCTCTATCCAAACACCTTTCGCCCTCGCCTCATTCCCTACCGATAAAGCCAATACCCTAGCAGACTATTTTGCACATCCTCCCACAAATGCAGAATTCAATCAATCAACAGAGCATAAAGTAAATAACCCGCAAATCACCATACCTTATCCCATTAAATTCATCTCGCCATTAGAGGTAGCTTCTATCCTCGCTAAAAACGCACCCAAAAAATCTTTTGGTCCCGATAACATCAATACATTTATTCTAAAACAACATCCATTCAAAGCCATTATACACATTACCCACATCTTCAACTCCTCTCTAATAATATCTTATTTCCCTACAGCCTGGAAATATGCGCATGTTATACCCATCCTTAAGCCCGACAAAGACCCCTCTTCTCCATCCAGCTACAGACCCATAAGCCTTCTCCCATCCATCAGTAAAATCTTTGAAAAATGCATTCTCTCTCGCCTAAAAGCTTACCTCAACGAAACGTCAGCTATTCCTCACCATCAATTTGGCTTCCAATCGCTTGTCTCAACAAACCATACGATCCTTAAACTTACCGAAGACATTCTCGAAGGTTTCCATCAGTTTTTCCATGAAATAGACTTTCTCGACATCGAAAAAGCCTTCGACTTGGAAGGCACCCCGGCCTATTATTCAAACTTCTACAACTTGGAATCCCACAATACCTTATACTTCTTATTAAAAGTTTCCTTACGAATAGGTCCTTCTCCATACGACTAACCGACGCGATTTCTGTCCCTGCTCCTATCCTAGCAGGCGTACCTCAAGGCTCTGTATTAGCTCCAACGCTCTTCAATATTTTTACTTATGACGCACCGACAACCCCTCACACCTCCCTCGCTCTCTTCGCCGATGACCAAGTCGTGTATTCAACAAACCAAGTACTAGATGACGCGACCATTGATATTCAAAACCACCTGGATCAAATATCTGATTGGGCCAGCAAATGACGCATGAAATTCAACCCAACTAAATTTCAAGCCAAACTCTTCTCTCTTCGTAGACCACCCTTACCTCCACCTATAGCATACAAGTCCACACCAATCCCTTGGTTACCATCCAACACGCCAGTCAAATACCTCGCAGTCGTCTTTGACCGTCGCCTAACCTGGAAACCCCACATCCACCATAGACTTGCTCCAGCCACACAGAGAACTCACCAGCTTTTCCCAATACTACGTCGATCTTCTCCCCTCCAAATCCAAACCGGTACCCATCTATACAAAGCTATGATCAGACCTATGCATACATACGCATGCCCAATTTGGGGCTCAGCAACCAAATCTCATATCCATAAGCTCCAGACCTTTCAAAATCGTTTCCTAAGGACCATAGACAAAGCACCTTCGTTCATACCCAATGACCTACTTCATCTCGAGCTCGGCATACCCCTCATTACCTCCAACATCAAGCAAAGTGCCCTTAAGTTTTACCACAAAATCCCTTCAATCCCACAAGCCCTCCACTTCCAATTAGGGAAACAAACCCCAAATAGAGTACGTATCCGCAGGAAACTCCCCAGACACTTTTTCGACCCACCCTAAGCCCTCACACATACAACTCCTCTAAATAATCCAAACAAAAAATATAGCTTCTAAATTAAACTCAATTCTGTAGTTCTGTATCTAATGTATTCTAACCCATTGTAAAAGAGGCTGTACGTCTGAAAGCAAATAAAATTTAAAAAACTTTACGACGCACCTATTCATCCGATTTGGGCGATTGATACGGCGTTGAATTCAGAGAGCACGTCATCGCGCTATAAGTCCGCGTGTTTCAATTTCATCCCGGAACTATACGAGCAATTTGAATTTTTTGAAATATTTTTTGAAAAAAAGGGCTTCGTGGCGTAAATTTTATATTAAGTACGAATCAAACAAATTGAACTAGTGTCGGTACATTTGGCCTTAAATCTGGAGTTAACTCTGAGGATCTGAGATCGGGTCTCGCAGCGGAAAAAGAAATTGTTGGTTGAAAACACTTTTGCTGATGTATGTAGTAGTATAATATTGAGGAGAATTTAGAAACACTACGAGAAAGTATGTGCATCACAATTTTTAAACTTTTATTAATCTTTCAACTATTTATAATTAAAATGTTGGGAAGGGATTCTGGTGCTCAAGAAACCGTGCGCTCATGATCTTCTCTCCCATACGTCACATACAATTTTTACTGTTTTTTACTAAATAAATCAAACAAATCAAATCATTAAGCTGTGGAAATTACGTGACCTCGCTTGGATGGCAATCGCTTGGATAGCACATGTCAAACATTTATCCGTGAGTCATTGGACCAGGATTTTTACTTTCTCGCTACGGAGTAGAGAGAAATTTATGTAATTCTGCGCGAAAAACGGCGAATTTTCGGAAGAAAAACTCTTATTTCATTGCCATGGTATCAAAAAAGCTAAATTTAGAAAAAAACCTCTATCACGTGGTGTAGCCAGATTCTATGTTTTGTAGGTCCTTGATACCGAAAAATCGAAGATGGCAAAACGTTTGTCTGTCCATCCGTTTGTCTGTCAGTTCGTCTGTCCGTCTGTGAAGAACGCTAGCGGCTTAACCGTTCAACCATTTTCTCCAAAATTGATATTCCGCAATCGATCTGGGTGATGTCCTAGTCCTTTGTAATTGAAACCGCTATTTGAATTTTTCAGGGAATTAACACCCTATAACATTTTAAAATTTTTAAAAAATGGCTACATTGATTTTGATTAAATTTTGTTATTGATTAGTGTGAAGGACGTTTAAGAGAATGGTGCAGGTGTCATGTTCCTTGACAACCCAGAATTTTTGATAATTGTGAAAGTTCAAAATTTTTCTTCCTGCAACTAAAATATTAAAGATAGAGATTTTTTCCTTAATGAAGTTTTTTCTCAAGTGCTTTTTGCGTAATTTTGCGTGAAAATACGGGCGGGAGACTATGTGCCGTTTTAGCACCACTAGTTCAGTTTTTCTTGTAGTAAACACTCGTTTTCCGAAATACGTACCTATTTTATATTTTAAGACGCTAGAAAAAAAATTAATTTAGAAGTATTTATTTTAAAACATTTAAGAATATGATTATATAAGTCCTCGGACCGCGCGTAATATTAATGCTCTTACTCTGTGTTTCTCGGCCAAACAACAATCACTTAAAAACAAAATCACAGTATGCAGGGAGAACGACTTTAAAACATCGCTTCCTGCATCAGTTATTGTCATAAGAAAGGAAGCTGTTGAAATGTTATTTTACTTAACATAACTCATAAAAGTGAATGTTTTTGCAATAAGAAGAAAAGAAATAGACCACAAATATGGCGGCAAACTTGAAAAATGATATATTTTTGATGATAGCTTCTATTTTTACAGTTATATGCCGAACATATTGAAAGCATTGTGAATATTATTATTCTAACCACTAAAATAATCTAAACACAGTTACACCAAAAAGACAACATAGAAATAAGATCTTATACAAACAACACGTCGATTTAGTATAACAGTTCTATACGCCACCATTAGACATCATTCATATTTTGACTGCAAAAAACATGGCGGTCCTTAGTTCTGCGAGCCTCCTCCAAAAGCGCTGATACTACTGGAACTAAAACAGCACCCACTTTCTCGCCTTTAGTATATCTGGCCTATAATATTTATACCACAATGTCTCTCCGAATTAACACATTTCAGTCATAATTTTTTCGTAAAACTCATTGCAAATTATAGAACATTTGGTGCGAAAACTAAATATTTTCAAGCAAATATGAATACAAATTTGACAATTATAACTGTTTTTCATAGTGCTAAATCATGCAACAACTATAAGACGTAATTCACAGAAATTCGAGAGTCGCGTCGCGGTGTGCCATTGTTGCATCTCAATCTGCTATTCTCTGAACGCTTGGAATTTTTACTTCAATGAGGTTTTAAAGAATTTCTGAAAGATTTATTTGTAAACGTATAATAAAAACTGGAAGAAATATGAAATAATATACATATTCTAACACGTAGCATCCAACTCCTCGGAATTGTCTCTCATATTACGTTCACGAAGCGCAAGATATTCGGAGGGGGCGACTAAGTTCAACACCAAATTACTAAAAAGGGACTCATATTTTCGAAAAATTCAATATGTTCTTATTTGAAGATCTGTTTTTGATTAGCACATTTCATTATGAAAAAATGTATCTTCAAAATTGTAAATGTAGGAAGACGCCAAAAAAGTTTAATTTGTTTCAATTTTCGAAAAATCAGGCATTCATCAGAAAAATCAGGGAACATGAGACCTACATCATTCTCTTAAAAGTTCTCTTAAAGTTATCCATTAAGGAAGTTTATTGAAAAACGTTGATGCCATTTTTTTGAAAATTTTGAAAATGTCCCAGGTGCTTCACGTAAAGTACCCCAAAATTAAAATATCGGTTTCAAATTCAAGGGGACACGACATCAGCCAATCGATTGGGGAATATCAATTTTGGAGAAAATTGGCTGAACAGTTTAGCTGCTCACAGACGGACAGTCGTTTTGTCAATCGATTTTTCTCTATCACGGACCTACAAAACATGAATTCTGTCTACACCAAGTGTTGGAGGATTTTTTTTCTAAATTTAGCAACTGGATTTATCCACTTTTTCGTTACCAGAGTCCGGCAATGAGAGTTTGTCTGCCGAAAATTCGACGCTTTCTGCATTCGCATTCTTTTCTTAAGGCGTTCACCTTCTCTTCTTAAGGCGTTTCTTCTTAAAGGCGAGAAAGTGAAAATCTGTTGGGTGGGAATACTACTGGCAGAGAAATGTAAAAGCATCTAGTGAAAAAATCTGAAATGCAATCTGTAGGTAGCAGGATCTAGCGACTGCAGTGGATGTAATTGCAACTCCATCTTTTGAGTTCATAAACAATTCTTAACCAGTTGGGCATTGATCTAACGGCTGCAATACGATCTGCGGGTAGCAGGATCTAGCGTCCGCAGTGGGTAACAGAATAGGACTCTCGTATTTCGGAGAGCACTCACTATTGAGTGGAAAACAACTAACAACAGTTTGCACAAGGATATAGTTGTAGTGTAGTATAGGTGAGTAAAAGGATCTAACGAACGTCGTTATTCGAATAAAGAAGGAAAACTTCGAAGGGAAAAGCGGAACTCAAATAACACAACCCCGAAAACAATTAATGACAGCTTTATGATGAAGACGATTTCTGCGTTTGTAAATGAAATAAAGGGAGAGTATAAAGGAAAGAAACGAAGATTTATAATATATTACAAAACAAAGAAAACTAGTGGTGCTACAGAACGGCACAGACTTTCAAGTAATAAAGTTTTCTAATATCGTTGGTGTGGACTGGCTTTACGATCTTGTCCCATCCTCTTGCCAGCTGCCATCTATCGTCGACCAAAGTACATTTTTTGATATTTTTCTCAATTTTCCGGTCTTTATTTGGAGAACCAAAATCTTACTTTAAGAAAACTAAAGAAGAGTAAAACCTCGTTATAAATGGAAATTTTCATTGACAAAATTTGTGCTGTTTTTAAGAAAACTGCGTTTAAGCGGTACTGTTAATGCGACATTTGAAGCCCTTTTTCACAGGAATCTATTTAGTTTTCGAAAAACCTCGTTTAAAGTTATTTGGAGCACATCCACTCAAAATTGCAATAATGTGTACAATTCGATGGAAATGTACTTATTAACGGCGTGAGAAATATTGAAAAAAATATTTTTTTGTAATTTTTGAAAAAACATTGTGCATCTCTCATTGATATTTCAATGAGATATTTCAAAAGAATTACATTTGTGTAATTTTTGAAAAACAAAAGAAGGCACGAAAATTAACTTTACGTCGTATTAGTGCAATTAGCCAGTGCAATTAGCACTATCCATTGGAGAAAGGGTATAGCCGAATAAGGGGGTGAAAAGTGCCCCAAAACCAAATCGATAATCGCGATGCTCATACAAAAGAGAATACAAAATGCCGTAGATTCACCTAATATCAGCCTCCTAGGGCAATCTGTTGCAGAGATATAACGGAAATCGTGTTTTTCATGTTTTATTTTTTCTCAGCTTCTATTGCATGTATCAGGCTGAAGAAAATTGGAGAGACATGGAAAAGTAATTTAAGTTTAAGATATTTTTGGCAATCAATTCTGATACCAAATTCAAATAGAAAAAAAATTGAAATGGATTTTTGTGACGTGATAACGTTGGAGATTTTTCATTGAATGTGTTTTATAACATTCCATAACATATATTTTTTTCAGATTTTAAAAAAATGTAAACGATAGTGAAAAATAATTAAAACTAATTTTATCAGTTCAAAAATTTGAAATACGCGCCAAAATGTGATTGGGAAAACCGCTTTTACCAATATTTATACATAGATTCAATCACGACATATGAATTCAAAATCTTATATGTCATCATCATGGATTATAGGCCTTTAGGCCTGTTCCGTCTCCAGGAGTTTCATTTGATCATTCCATCGCAGTCGTGGACGTCCTACATTTCTTCTGCTTTGCGGTCTTATCCAAAACTTTGAAGAGGGATGCGCGAACTATCCATTCTCTAAAGATGGTCGTACAATTGAGATCTGTATGAATCTAATATTTGGCCTTTATTGCAAATATGAAGTTCTGATCTAATGTCTTCATTTTTCTTGTGGTCCCTCAAAGAGTATTCTACTAGTAGTCTCAGCAACCTCGTTTCTGCTGCTTCAATCTTCTTTCTCTGTTGAGTTTTTATTGTCCATGCCTCTGAACCATACAAGAGGGCTGAAACCGCCATAGTTCTATAGAATTTAATAACAGTGTCTTTTCTTATTTTCTTTAGCAGATGTTGCTTCATTGTACCAAGTAGCTGCAGGAATTTAGAGAGTTTTTGTTCTAGGTCTTTATAATGATCATATTGTATCCCAGATAATGAAAATTTGAGACTTGATCAATTACGTTATTATTTATTTCAATCTTTGCTCGAAGCAGAAAGACTCCTCTAAAACCCATAACTTTGGTTTTGAATTAGGATAATTTTAAATTAAAATCTTTAGCGATATTAAAAAGACCAAAAAGATTTTAACTCTTTAAGATTTTCTTCCGAGTCTGCTAGGATAACCTAGTCATCTGCAAATAGTAATGTATTGAAGGCAATTTTTCCGATAAAATTTGTTTTCAATTGGCTTTCCCATCGCCTAATCACATCATCAAAATATAAATTAAAAAGATTGGGTGACAAGGGACATCCCTGTCTTACGCCTTGATTTATTATTCTGTATTCATTACTTGATCCATCTCCTGTATTTACTCTTATAGTAGTATTCACATAATATTACGAATGGCTATTACTAGATGTTGTGGAATTCCTCTTCTTAGCAACTATAATTTCGTTTATTTCCATAATTTTGTTCAATTAACAGTGTAAAATGCCATTTCTAAATCTACAAATGCCAAGAACGTGGTAACATTATACTCTCTATGCTTTTCTATTATCTGTAGAGACTGTAAATATGCAGTCCACACAAGACCTGCCTTTCCTAAACCCATTTTGCTCCTCTAATAAGAGCACCTCTGAAATAGGTGCTAGCCTTTGATTTATAATTTTGGCATATATTTTGTATCCAGAATTCAAAATGCTTATCCCTCTGTAATTAGAGCAGTTCTTCCTATCACCCTTTTTATATAAGGGGACGACCACTGTAACAATCTAAGATCCCCACGAACAATTTAGATGCAAAGAACAAACATAACAAGGAATGGCATGAGTAGGAGATGGAAAAACAGAAGAAAGCGGTGTCGCGCACTAATAATATTTTTATAAATTAAAGAAGACGCGACAAAATCCCGATTTGGACAGTACAAATCAATAGCATTTATTTAGAGGAACATTTCAAAAGTTATTCGAAGCGAATCGCATCATGGGCTTAAAAGATATGAGTGATTTTGAAAGTACACTTTAGACAATATAACTAGAGATTTTTACAGCCATTGTTATCATAAGAAAGGTAATGTAAAGAAGCGGTTTTTCCTAAAAATTAAGAGAACGCGTAAAGCGATTGAAATGAAACTTTCGGGATTAACAAAGAAAATCACGCGGAAAATTATGACATTACTCGCAACTCTGAAAAATATCGAGGAGCTGCAGTAGAGATGCCAATTGAAATTGTATATTTGGAATTTTTACGAGAGAACAATGATGCGTCGCGAGCGACGGAAATAAAGCAATTTTGGCGTTAATAAACATGAGGAGATCGTATAAGAAATAGTAATAAGATATAAATTGATAATTAAAAGTGGTAATAAAGAGAAATAGCCTGGAAAGGACAGAATTAAGTAAAATGGTATGATATTTTTGGTAAAGAGACGTAAGCGATCGGTAAATGTTCCAGAAAAAAAAGTTGAAGACACAACGCAACAATGACAAGAAGATGATGCGTAGCAAGCTCGAAGTCAGACGTGGGGAAGAACGCTCCGAAAAAAGATAAAAATTTTAGTATGCAATTGTGCGAGAAACACGGTGAACATGAATGGATATAGTGAGTTTAGGCAATGATGTTCGTAATAACAATGCGTAACGCGGAAATATTTTATGTGTCGCAGTATATTCAACAATAGGACATTTTGGAGGAAATGTAGCACGCGATAGACAGCTAATCGCGTTATTAGTTGCGTAATGGAAATAGGATGATAGGGGAATGAAAGGATATGCTAAAAAGATGTTAGCGAGCTCAAGAAAATTTTGGTAATGTGTGGGGATGGAGAAATGCGGCGGGAGGATGGATTTGGAGGATGCTGCGTAATATACATCGAGGACGGCGCGCAACAATGGTTTGCTGCGGATTACAGCGTTTTCTGCAAAAGGGAAGTTATGAAACTTTGTTTTTTTTGTTATGAAATTCACATTTTGAAGGAGAAGGAAGATTAAAATTAGCTTCTGTACAAGATCAAGTTCTGTCTTAACGTAAAATAGATTCAATAGATATACAGGCAGAATGCGCATTCGGGTGTGAATGAGTTTATTTATAATTGTCAGTATGAATGGAAATATTTTGGATTTTGTGTCATGTAATTTAAGGGTATTACATCGTTGATGTGTTTATGTGTTTATTTTGTTTGTCGTTAAGTGTTTTATGTGAGTCATGGGAGAGCAACGACCCCAGTTTATATATATATATATATATTATTTTATTTATTTTCTGTAATTCCAGGAATTACAGCGAAAATGGCGAACATCACTTGGTTCAACATTAAATTAAACGAACGTAGTTTAATTGTTACATGTAGCTAGTTAATGACCTACGCCCACGTGTCCGAATAGTTGTTAAATCCTGTACAGGTCAGCCACAACCTCACACCCAGATTTTATGTGTAAGTAAGAAAATATCGGAAGTTCTGGGGGGCAGCTAGTCGACGGGCAACCTTGGAGGGGGAAGCTGAGTATAACCAGGGCAATTGATAAGAGCGGGTTTTGGTTATTATTTTGGCGTTATAACGCCGGGCGATTATAAAGATTATAGTTGATCTAGAGCAGGTAGTGATTCATTACATATTTTGGTGCGCCTAACGAGGGGCGATTATAGTTGTTTTATAGATATGAGGAGGACGGTTCATTACACCACAGAAGTCCTCCATTCTTCTGGGATGTGACCATATACCCAGCAAATATTAAGAAAGTCCAACAACTCTAGGGAAAATTTGTCACTTTATGCCACTTTCAAAATATTTCTCAACACTTCTTGCTCTCCATGTTTGCAGCCAAAGTCTGGTCTCGCTTTGCAAACGAAGTGCGTCACGTGCCTAACGCTTTTCGCGCGTCACGTGGTTCTTGACGCAAACTGGCGCTGCGCAGAATTGGCAAAGGAGGGAATGCTGGTCCTACATATCTGCGATAATTTATTATTTGGCACACGAGCGTTACTTGACGCAAATTGTTAAACCGGCAGTAATTTTGAGTAGACTGTTTATACATAAAGGTACGCGTGATCTCAGTTATTGAAGAAGACTGATAAACATTAATTGCCTGTAATTATCTAATTGTCAATAATTAATAAATCTACAATTGAGTAATTTGATTTATATTATAAACAAATTATTAATATACCTAAAACCGATTAATTTGATTTATATTAGAAACAATACATAATCTAAAAACAAAAGGGGGTTGATTTCATTTCGATAATATAAATACTTTCCACATAAAGACAAACATTTGTCAGTAAAAAGTTGTAAATCATACTTTTGTCAGAGAGACTTTTCAATGATTTAAATATACATTGTTATAAACATATGTGAAAAAAATTACTATCACATTTTTGTGCGAATTTCAAATTTTTAACTGATAAAATTGGTTTTAATTTTTTTTACTATCGTCTTCATTGTTTAAAAATCCGAAAATAATTTATGTTTTAGCATGTTACAAGACATATTCCCGGGGGGGCTGAACAGTACTTCAACGTTATCATGTCGCCATTTCAAAAAATTATTATTTTTTTCTATTTGAATTTGGAGTGAGAATTCGTTGCCAAAAATACCTTAAAATACAACTACTTTTCCCCGTCTCTCTAATTTTTTTCAGACTGATAAATGCAATGGAAGCTGAGAAAACAATAAAACGTGAAAAACACGTTTCTCGTATCTTTGTAACAGTTGAGGCTGATTTTTTGTGAATCTACGGCATTTTGTATTCTCTTTCATATGAGCATAGCGATTATCGATCTGGTTTCGGGGCATTTTGAAGAAAAAAGTTAAAGCCATTTTTGAGAAAATGGCGTTTGAGTGTTTCTGATAATTCGGAATTTTGAGCTCATTTTTACAGAAAACTGTTGAGTTTTCGAGAAAATTTATTTGACATTATTTAAAGCACATGTACTGATAAATCTAATAAATTGCCTCTAGGGTAAATATTTTCGTCGTAAGGAACAAGTAATAAAATACATTTTTGTAATTTTTGAAAAATAAAAGAATAGAGCAATATGACGTTTGTCATCGGATAGGGTTGATTGGGCACTAACCCTACCAAAAATTTAAAGAAAAAATTTTGAGCCGTTTTTGAGAAAATCATGTTTTTGTAATTTTTTAAAATTACAAATATTGCAAGCTCTATTGCACGAAACCTACTAAAATTTTTGAAGTATCCAAATTCAATACACCAGGGTTCAATAAACAATTTATTGACAGAAACAGGTACAGAGCTATAGTGCCGAATATCCAGGAGAATTGGTAGAGAGACGTAGCCGTGTTGCCGTAAAACCAGGAGATGTACCACAATATGCCGAGTCACCAAATAGCCGAAAAGGGAAGTCCGAAGACATTGCGCAGTTGTCGTAGTCTCTCACTCCTCACACAGTAACCACCACTTAATCACCAGATCGTCGCTCTATCACAGCCGCTCACTCGCTCACTCTCTGACTGCCTCAGCTCCGCGCCGAAGCCGTTTTATAGCTGCCCCGGGCCGTAGGCCCGTCGACTGGCTGTGTAGTAGGGGCGGGGTCGAGTCTCGCCCCGCTCGCTCAGGCGTGGCGGCCGCACTCAGCCGAGCACCGCTGGCCCGCGCTTGTTGTTGACCGCTGTCGCCAGGGGCGGTAACGCCCTACTGACGTGCTTCTGTGGCGGCACATTTAATTATGTGCGGCCGGTCACGACAATTTTTAAAAAGTCTACATGACCTTAACAAAAGAACTATTTATAGGTAATAAATTTCATTTGAAGGGAAAATCTGAGTCTTCAATTTTATAGTTGTAGGAACACCCCACAAAAATTCAAACTGTAATCGTGAAAATGGGACCTACGTCACCTTTATAAGTGTATTTAACTCTATTTTTACAAGAAATTTAATGAAAATATTTGGATCCGTTTTGGGGAAAATTTTGAAAATGTCCGGGGGGCTTCATGTAAAGTAAACCCCAAATTTTAAAGAATGTTTTTCAAAATTTCAAAGCTTCATCTAGGTGGGGGAAGATCCCATCCATCTCCCGAGGAAGAACATGTACTACACTTACTGGACTAATGATCAGGTGCCCGGAATCACTACCAATCAATCCACCTAACATCTGACATCCCGTCTGTGAACAACTGTAGCGCCTAAACCGTTCAGCTGATGTTTTTTCCAAAATTGATATTGATCAATCTGAACCAACTGGAGGTTTTGGGAGTTTCTAACGGATATTTTGATTGTTGAGAGTTTTTAACGCGAATCGAGTATTTTTTATGCCTCTGCCCGAGTTCGAGCTTATACGCTTATGAGGCATAGTGATGTGAGTGCCGCCAAGTTAACTCTGAAGATCTGAGTTCGAGTCTCGGAGTAGAAAAACAATTTGCTGGTTGAAAACACTTTTGCTTGTTGATGTATAATATTGCGGAGCATTTAAAAATAATACGAGAAAGAATGTGCTTTAGTAGCACCCCTAGTTTTAGATTAACGTTGAGGGATTCTATTTGACCATATTTGGATAGCGTTTCCATCTTGTTTTGAATGTCTATCACATCGGTATAATTAAATCATCAGCAAAAAGAAGAATGTCAGCTTTTAACTCTTATGTCAGTAAAACTTCATCCACCAAGAAACTGGTAATGTCTCGAAGGACTCTGTATCTGCGTGCGTCCATCCATCCTTCCGGGGCAAGTCGGCTGATATGACCTTCCCATTTCCATTTTATTCCTTTTGCCTGTAGCGCTGCGCCTTTTTTAATTTTTAATTTTTTTATTTATTTAGTCAAAAACTGTATGTGACGTATGGGGGAGAAAATCATCTGCGCACGCTTTCTTGAGTTTCAGAATCCCTTCCCAACAATTTAACTATTAACAGTTAAAAGATGAAAATAATAATAATAATAATAATAATGATAATAATAATAATAATAATAATAATAATAATAATAATAATAATAATAATAATAATAATAATAATAATAATAATAATAATAATAATAATAAGGGACTCAGGGGGTGCGATGTGTCAGACAAAAACCTCTCGCATCCAACTCCACTCTCACCCTTCTCGCGGGGAGCCCTGTTAAGGCGGATACCCACTCCAAGGTTGTGGTAACCAGCCCCTTCGGCGGAGTGGCCTGCCGAACTGATGAGAGATGGAGGTTCTGATGGGGCTACTAGAAGGTAATTCCAGAAAAGGCCCATCAGGATGGTACTGATCACTCAACTGGATCTGGACCTAGGAAGGCGGTGGAAGAACCACTCTGAGGGTCAACAGCGGCTTCCAAAGCCTGAGTAAGCAAGGCTACAGTTGGGCCCTCCCTACGGGGGGTAGTACATAGGAAAGCAAGGTTGGAGGCTTAGAGGTGGCAGCCCCATCACCAACCAAACCCATAGAAAATGGAGATGCAAAATTCTAGTCATAGAGCCTCGGAAAATGAGTCGCTGCCTGGGGATCGTCAGGGCTCGGTTGGAGCCAGTGCTGACCGTGACAGCATGCAAGCCACTGGTGGTGTGTTACTGAATAGGCGGGTACACACCGGGTTACCCGAAAGCACTACAGCCAATGAACGCAGCAATCAAGAACAATTAGCTGCACCTGCCGACAGTGCTTCCCGGACAATACTCGGGACCACTCAAGCAGGCCTGCCACGACGGAGGATACTATGGACAGCTGACATGAATGAAACAATAGTCAGAATTTATCTCCGTGTTACCCGTTGCGGAACAAATTGTGTAGGTTACCGGCAGGAGCTTTATAGAAACTTTTTGCAACAATTCCCACATCTCTCCCATCTTACGGAACAAAACATAGCCGACCGAAAAGCATTGATCTATAGGTTAGAAAAATATGTCTCGCACAGTCGAATACGGGAAATTGAGGCTGAAGTTCAGTCAGAAATACAACAGCATGAGATTTCAGAAACTCCAGAATCACCTAGAGCAACCTCTGAACTACTAATACAAGATCTGGAACCCAACTTAGTGACACAGAAATCAGATAGGTCTATAACCAACTTAGTTAACCTACTTAAACAACAATATGAGCATGAAAAAGCCAGATACTGGGGATTTGCTCCTCATTTTAGACCTAAAATACCTAGGCAACACAATTTAAAAAAACTGGCAACCTTAACTAAGTTAGCAAATGAAGAAATACTTGTCAATGAAGTCAGACAAATTAGGACCTATGAGCAACTAGACTCAATTATCTACTGCACATCGCTAGCAATTGTGAAGTTAAGTGGGGGGAAAATCCTAGAATCCCAACAGCCATATAGCCATCGAAAAGACTACACACCACCTTGGAAGAGACGGCTGGAGGGAAGAATAAAACAACTCAGATCTGACATTGCCATTATCGAAGCCTTTCAGAAAGGAAGCAAAAAGACGCGCATCAGAAGGAAAGTATCGAGAATCAGGAGGAAATACTGCAAACATGCGCAATACAACGAAAACCAAAATATATTTGAAGTAATAGATACTCTCAAACAACAATTCAGAGTCTATTCGCAAAGAATACGTCGCTACACCAGAAGCTTGAAAAGGAAAAAAGACAATCAGGATTTTATTAAAAACCAGAAGAGGTTCTATGAGAATCTGAAAAGAGAAGTCCATTCAGGAAAGTTACCGGAGAAATCAACTGTGGAAGATCACTGGACCACGATATGGTCAACAGAATGTCATTTCCAGTCCCACGCATTATGGCTGACAGAAGTGTCGGGCGTATCAAGCAAGACCAGGGAAATGGAAGTTTCTAATATATCAATGGATGTTCTAAAGACAGCTATTAACAAACTCAAAAATTGGAAATGCCCTGGACCAGATGGACTTCACAACTTCTGGTTCAAAAGATTCACCTGTATACATGAAATAATTCTGGCTCTCATTAATCATTTTCTGAAACACCCTGAAGAACTACCGACGGCCCTGTGCGAGGGGATCAATTTCATGAAGCCGAAATCTAACAATGCCACAGATCCCGGACAATTCCGACCCATCACATGCCTCGACGGGCTATATAAAATCATCACTAGTTGTTTAAAAACAGTGATAGAACAACATTGTGAACAAAACAATATTCTTTCAGGGTACCAGAAAGGCTGTTGCAAGGGTTCATTGGGGTGCAAAGAACAGCTTGTAATCGACAGTGTCATCATGTCTCCGGCATCCAACAAAAAACGAGATCTGTACACTTGTTTCATCGACTACAAGAAGGCATTTGACATGGTCCGCATGACTGGCTGATCTATGTTCTAAAGCTATATCGTGTTAACCATGCAATCGTAAGATTTCTTATGAACGTAATCAATCACTGGCAAACAACAATACATATGTCCTCAAGTAGTGAAAGAATTGTCACTAAGACACTGAAAATCCGCACAGGTATATTCCAAGGCGATAGTCTCAGCCCTTACTGGTTCTGCCTTGCTATGAATCCCCTTTCCTCCTTGCTGGAAAGCATGGGAGTTGGATATGAGCTGAAAGGCCAGAGCAAACATGATGTGAGTCATCTAGCATACATAGACGATATCAAACTGTACTCAGGAACATTACAGGGACTGAAGAAGCTCCTTCATGTCACCGAAAGATTCTCAACCGACATAGGAATGCAATTTGGTATCGAAAAATGCAAAATCGAAAGTATAAGGAAGGGTAAACTCATCAACGAGGTAGAACAAGAAACGCTGACAGGGCAGACTATAACAGCCCTGGAAGAAAATGAACTTTATAAATACCTGGGAATTCAGCAAAACAAGCTGATAATTCACAGTGAAATTAAAGAAAAGCTGCAGGTGGAATTCGAGAAGAGAATGAAAAGTTTATTCAAAACCTTCCTCAATTCACGAAACCTAACTGCAGCGGTTAACATGTAATACCAGTAATAACTTTCTCACTGGGCATCATTAAATGGTCCAGGACGGATATTGAATCCTTGGAAAGGCTTATTAGGGTCCAAATGAGCCGTTCCCAATACCAACACCCCAAAAGCTCAATTTAAAGGGTAACGCTTCCAAGGAAGATGGGAGGTCGTGGTATCCTGAAAATAAGTAATCTCCATTTCAAACAGATTACCAGTATGAGAGAATACTGCAGGAAAAAAAGCGTTATCTTCTCATCTACACAAAGTGGTACTTGAAGCGGACTACAATTATACACCTCTGAGTCTCAATCAAGCTAATATAGAACTCCAACAGCCCTCTTTCCAACAAGAGATAGATCACTGGAAGCACAAAGCAATCCATGGGAGATACCCAGCTGAAATAGCCAATCCAAATGTAGACGTAGACATGTCGTACAAATAGCTCAGCATTGGATATCTCTACCCAGAGACTGAGGGGTTCATGGTTGCCATTCAAGATCAAGTCATTGCAACCAGAAAGTATCTCAAATGTGTCATCAAAGATCCAGAGATAACCTCTGATAACTGCCGGGCCTGTGGCCAACGCGGCGAGACAATTCAACATATTACAGCAGGATGCAGTGTACTCGCCCCAACGGAGTATAAGAACAGGCATTATATTGTAACGTATTGTAGGGCTACAGCTAGCAACCGCCGGGGCGCCACAATGGTGCGGCGGCAGAGGATTAGACGCCAGGGGCCAGGCAGGATGTGACACGCCGAGGTATTTTGAGAAATTCTAAGAGCTAGGGAAAGGGATGCCCAAAGTGCGGGACAGCGCATTTTTGCCGCGTGCCGCGTGACAAATTCTTGGAATCCATGGAAATGGATGTCCAAAAATGCCTGGCAAAGCGGCTAGCGCGGGCCGTGTGCAAAACCCAGTGACGTTTCAGGTCACGTGGGTGGTAGCTATATAAGAGCGAACGCAGAGCGCGGGGGCGGGGTTTGTTGAGCTGAGTGGGAACCCTCGTGCGAACGCACAAAAACTTGCGCTCAGGGCGGTGCGGAGCCGAGCTAGGCTCGTGCGGCAACCCATGTGTTGGGACGCCGTTGTGGACTATATCCACGGGTGACAGAGGTCGCCGGAGCTGTCTGCTGTGTGCATGAGGCTCGCTGAGGAGTGGCGCGGACTACGAGTCAGACATTTCATTTTTAAGGATCGCTCCTGCGATCAGGGAAGTAAACATCTACCAGAGCTGAGTAACTTAAATTATTACTGTACATATTGTGAATAAATCTGTACATATTTATCATTGAAGCTCGTGTCTGTGATTATTGTGTATTCCCACGACGTCACAATATCGTGGGTCGAATTATCCACGGTCAACTCGCCAAGATCTGTGATTTAGCACCATGCCATGATACACCATACTACAAGTATATCCCAAAGAATGTACTTGAAAATAATAACTATAAATTGTACTGGGATCGTAGTATTTTGACAGACCGTACAGTACACCATAACCGACCGGATATAACACTCTGGAATAAAATGAGAAGATAGTATGGTTTGTAGACATGGCAGTTGTGGACACCAGCAACCTCGCTACAGCATATCATACGAAGATCCAGAAGTACAAAGAATAGCACATGACGTGAAGGAGCAATGGAACATCTCGGAAATCAAAACAGTCCCCGTGGTTCTTTCAGCAACGGGCGTCATCCCGAAGACTTTAAAGAATTCACTAGAAACGCTGAAAATAAATAAAAATGCCATAATCAATATCCAGAAATGTGTCATACTTTGTACATGCACATTGGTCCGAAAATTCTTGGGAAGTAATGAGAGTGTTTAGTTGCTACTTTAATTACATTAGTATTTATGAATATTATAAATGTTAAATTTTGTATTAGTCTATAACTTCTAAAATTACATACTGTTGATTTTTATTGTTGTCATGCTTTGATGTATTGTATCTGTATGACTACAATCTATGTACCAGTGAACTGTGAATGAATAAATAATAATAATAATAATAACAACAAATTTAAAAAAGCGAGGGATTAACATTTCAAAAACTAGATATTTTCGTTGCCAAATTATAGAAAACTTATTTTTAACGGTAAAGGAACAACCAGATTTGATTTTTCTGTATTGTTAACAAAATAGAAACTCACTCTAAGCTCTACTACCACTACAATCAAAAGGAAAGTTCAAAAAAACGTGCGCATAGTGAAGCTACATTTACGTCCAGATGCAAATCAAGGGGCCATCTCAGCATTTGCTCAATGGATCAGGGAAACTGGACAAAAACCCGATCGAGATGGGGGTCATTGACCCGGAAGTACATTATTTGTTACAGACATATTGAGTCTTTTTTTTAATTATACAATGCAAATGTAAACTAATTCATTATACTATATCTTGTTTTCTTAAAGTAAATATTATTTTTCTTTTTGACGATCAGTATAGTCTCTAATTGTATAGAAACAGTTTTGCAGCAGAAAAGATTTTACTTTTAACTTAAATCTGTGTACCAATTTTAATTGTTTAATTTCATCTGGGAATGCGTTGTAAAGTAACGTACATGTATTGTACCCTCTCCCTCAGAAAAAATGTCGTTCAAAATTCTATCTTCCACACCGCGCCGACAAACTTGGACACCCCTCGGCCTGAGGGAGGGCAGGGGGAGGGACGCGTTGACCAATCGCTAGCAGGTAGAACCACAGTTGTCTGCGATTGGTGCAACATCCCAAGGGGCAGAAAGAACGCAGTGTCAGGGGGAGGGGGCTAGTTTGTTTACGTACGAGACGGAAATATCGTCATATTTCCCTGCCGAAGGAGATAGTTTGCCTGCGCGTACGCCACGACGAAAAAAATATTTCTAAGCCGGGTTTTCCGTCCAGAATGATTGTCTATAGACCAGTAAATATTTATCATTTTAGCAACAATTATTCTAACTTTAAGTAATCGATTTGTAACTCCTGACAAACTGCTATTTTGAGATATTCATTTCAGGCACAATTTGCGGAGCCTTCCCGGCCGTTCTAACGCATATTTTGAATTTGTTTATAAAATTGTTGCAAAATTGTTAATTCGCTGTTTTTGGTTCTGGGACATCGGGAGACTCTCCCCACTTTAGATTTGCAAAATTTGGAAATTGTTTATAAATTTGCAATTGTTGCAAATTTTTTTATTGTCTAATCTGAATGGCGTTTAAATGTGATGCAAAATTCCGGAATCCGTTCGGTGCTATTATATCTCGTTCTCGAGATATATGTAATTGTTTATAAGAAATTAACATCTTAGTAGACCCCATTTGTTTGCACTTAATTCATTCGCGCTAGCAGAATAGCGTGGGATGGGCATACTGAAAAAACAGTTCTCCAATGCCGCGCTTTTGCCTGCCACATACGCTTAAAATGCACTTGCTTGTAAACAAATTCTGTGGCCAATTTAATTATGCTAAATTCGTATTTTTACGGCGAGTATAAGCATAACTTTTATTTGGTTTTTATATTCTCTTTTAAGTCCTACAATTTGCAAGTCGATATATTTATCAAATAGGAAAGAAATTGATTATAAAAAAATCTTTTTCAAGGTGCATTACGCCCAAACAATTGTTTCTGTTTTTCTATCAAAGGGGTGTTGAGCAACCGAATAACTGTATTATTAATTTTTATTAAGTCCCCTGTTAACACCGAGAGTCAGAAACTATTTGTTCCTCTTGTTTAACCATTACCATTAGAAAATAGGGAAACATATTGCTTAGCTGTTTCCTATAAACTGCACTGGATTGGATGAAGTAGTGTTAAGGTTTTCAAATACAGAAATATTCAATTTTGTGTTTTGAAAGATCACATGAGTAGAATCACACATGACAATATTTACACAAGTATAGAAATTTCTAAATAAATCTATATAAACTTTAAGTTAATATTTTCAATTCAATTTATCATTCCTTTCTAAAACTGTTAATTTGATGATATCATTGTATAATATTCAAATCAGAGCTTTATGTGCTAAATCTACGCATTGTTAATACATATTTTTAAACAACATTAATATATTTAATATACATTTAAAAGGTTTTTAAATTGGCGAACGTTTCAATGAAATTTCATGAATTCCTAAATGCTTGAAAATAAATACTTGTAAAATTAAATAATTGTAGCATGTAAAAATATAACAAACTCACGTATTTGGTAAAACGAGTAAAACGATTACTAAAAGAAAGCAAAACAGATGTTATAACAATTCAAAGAAATTTAGCGTTTGTTTACAGTTTAGTAAATATCAATGCACTAGCATTTCCCAGTGAAAATACATAGATCGAACTTGGTGGTCAAGTGATATGACCTTCCCAACACAGACTACATTTCAGTATCGTCAGAGTTCGAAGGTGGTTTGTTGGCCGCCATTCTACGAATCTATCAAAACCTTGAATTTTGTACGACCATCTGTACAGGGAGAACGTAGCCGTTTATTAAACGGAAACGGGCCATTCGAGGTATCTAATGTGCACTCTTTGAAAACGTTTAACCATTATAAACTATCCCTAAGCAAAATATCAAATAAACAATGTTAAAGGTCACCAGCTTAACATTGCCTTTACTATTTGAATGGTTTCAACATCCCCAAAACCAACAGAAAACCCATGTTTTTACAGGTTATTATAAAACTAATTCAATAAATATAAGCATTTATTCACGTTATTATTTTTAAAACACTCAAATATCTACGATGTTATTTGATTCATGTCTTCATCGAAGATCTGAGATTAAAAAACTGATAAGCAGAGAAAATTAGAGTAATTTTTAGTGATTGATGAAGTTGAATGATCAAACGAAAAACAATGTTTCTTGCTTCATATAATGCTATCGTGTTTAACAGACATGTAATTACATGTGATACCTATATTTAAACATCCAAACTAATGAAAATTTTCAAAATTAAAATCATCAATAAAACGTTGATTCATCAGCAAGGATTATATTATTAAATACTTTTTTGAGATTCATGTGCTCCTGTGTGAATAACGTAGTAAACGTGATTCGTATGATCCAGTTTCTCAGAATAATACAAAACCTGCTAGACACATATACTAAACATAATAGTTGTCAAATAGTTATTTACGACAAGAGTATCATAAGATATCTTATTACAATACGAAATTGGAGAATTATCTTTAGCCGAAATTGTTAACCAATTGAATATTGAAATATAATGTTACCATTTGAATATCATAGAAAGTAAGACGCAATTTGTCAAAATTCATGTGAACTATAATTTTTCTTTAAATTTTACTCCTTATCCTGCGAAAGATGTGTGACAGTACTTATGTTAACAGTTATACTGCCATGGGTTTAATTAATTAGTTTTCAGTACGCAAATTATTGTTTTTGGTTTTAAAGAAGCATGGATATACAGAGTATCGGGGAAGGAAACGTCGAAAGTTTGAAAAAAGCTGTTTAAACAATTTTAATCATACTTTGTCTAATAAACTACATAGATATTTTGAATGGCTGAGCTGCAATAAACACGCAAATTTTGGTTTGAAAATATGATTTCTACGCAAAACTTTGCATTCTAGAATCATGTAAACAAACCAGAAACATGTAACATGTTTATTATTAACAATACAAATTAATATATTAGTTCAGGAAAAAATTAACCGAGAAATAGAAAAGCAGTCGAACTGTGAAAATTGGGTGCTTTTTTATTTCTAGGTTAATTTTTCTTTCTGATCAAATGTATTCATTTATTTTGTGAATCATAAACAATTTAGATATTAATGAAGTGTTTATATGCTTCTACAACGCGAATAGTTGCCTAGAAAACATATATCCAAACCAACTTTTGAATGTTTCTTGCGGCTTAGCCATTTGGAATATCCGTGTAGTTTATTAGACAAAATAAGCTTAAAATTGTCTTAACAGCTATTTTTCGAAGATTCGACATTTCTTCCCCGAATATCCTGTATATAAAAGGCTTGATTTCTGTTGGTTCGCGACGGAACGGCGTTCCGGTTCTTTGGGAATAATTATGAAATTATATTATGTATAAATAGATATTGCTATTATATTAATAATTAATTTAAGGCGCGTTTCGGGGCCTAAGATTTTAAAAATAAAAGATATATGTATCATAATAACTCTTATGACGACACTGTTCTCAGTTATGTCAAGTTTTAATTTAGAGAATCAAAGTGAATGGTCTAAGTTTTCTCACCTAAATAAAGTTTATCTTACTATACATAATATTTACAAAGTGTTTAATGTTCAAAACAAGTGTTGCCTCAACAGCATATATTTTCACGTATTATTCGTAATTGCTATGCAATATTCAATACGGACTATGTGAACCTGCAAAAAAGGAACAAAAAAAAAGACCTACTGCAGCAGAAAATATTTTCTACTCGTCGGGATTCGAACTCGGGTCTTTAAAGCTAACTCACCTGACAGGTTCCCCCTCACCACCAGGTACACGACAAGACTACCTCCTTTCCGATGCGAAAAGAAAGTGAAGCATTTGCAGTTAAAAAAAAAACAGGGTGTTCAATTTATCTTAATACAAGATCTATTTTTAAAAAAGAGATTTCATTAAACAAAAATCTCTAGCGTTCATATTGTTTTTCGACAATGTTATAAAGATCAGTCGGGGCTAATATTATACTGTAGAAAATTGGGGTTAATGTATTACACTTTAAGAGTTGTTATTTATTTATGTCCAAAATTAACAAGAAAATGACAAATGATGGGAAATATATTCTATTATAATGACCATATAGCAAACACTCAGAATGTAACAATATTTGGGAGAAAAAAAATCAAAACTTAAATGCCTAATTTTTCCAGTCAAAAAATTTACCACCGTGATATAAATCTTTTGATGTTACTTCGTTATTTTTTATGACACAATATTTTTGAAAATAGGTTATCATTAAGAAAGAATTAATATTCTTTTCTGCGTTAAAATAATGCAATAATATTAATCGTGTCATGATATATACAGCCTCAAATTTGTGGGGCTAATATGATACAACTTAAGAGGCTAATGTAATACGGGTGTCGGGGCTATTTTGATACACTTTGATAACACGCAGACAACTGGAAGGGATTTTTTTATGTTTAATATTACATCAAAGGCGCTATAATTCCGATTTGGTGTTGATAAACTATCCAAGTGTTTATCTGAGAAAGAAAGACCAGGCGACAATTCATATAGATTACCTCGTTCTCCTCCCTACCCAGTACATGGTGATTCACTTATGATTATCAATTGGCGGAAGCTTCTGCTGTTTCAGTGCAGTTACTGATTTTTCACTGGAATCACAAGGAACCAGGCCTACAATAGGAGCTAACGGCATCCCTTCAACTCCAGATATCAACTGTTCTCATCCAGTACTTTTGAGATCCAGTACTGTTGGAAAAAAATTTAAAAAAACAGTAGCCCTCCAAAGAATAAGGAAGCGGTTAGACCCAATAGCAGCAATCATTACTAGTGAAGAGTGGATCATTACTAGGAAAGAGTGGAGTGTTTAATTTACATTAATTTAATATCTATTTTTAAAAAGAGATTTCATGAAACAAAAATCTCTAGCGTTAATATTTGTTTTCGACAATGTTAATAGGTATTTGTTTGCAATTTTCGAAAATTCAGATCGTTCGCCCAAAATTGAACGTACGCCACTTTTAAACATCTTGTGCTTCGAGGAATAGATTTACAGAAAAATTGGAGCTCTTTTTGAGGAAATTATGTAAATATGATGGGGTTTGGTGTAAAGTACCTTCAAAATTAAAAGATTCGTTTCAAATTCGAAGATTCATAATATTAGCCAGATCGTTCAAGGAATATCCATTTTGGTGAAAATCGTGTTTACTTTAGGCTCTAGAATTACTCACACGGAGACGGATTCACAAAGAGGTTTTTTGGAAAATCACCTTTTCGGGTTCAAAAAACATGCGTTTTGACAGCCTTGTGTATAGAAAATAAAAGAACAATACCAACAATCCCCTTTTTTCGAACTAACTACTTACAAAACGTGTTTTCTGTGAAAATTTCGACACATCCCTCTACAGCATTACGTAACTCTCTTTACACGTGGAGGTAAAAATATTCCAGCGTTACTGGGATTTGAACTCGGATCCCTGTGGTCCGTAGGTCTGGCTCGACCGCACTGTGCTATCACAGATATTTCTCATCACGCTGTCCAAGCACACCTATTACGAAAAGAATAGTTACGTGATATTCATTGTACTTAGATTTTTTATTAGAGGAATGTTCTACATGTGTCAAAGGTATCAAATTTGCAACAAGAATTCAAACGATTACAACCCACGCAACTACATAGCTCATTTTACTTAGAAATGTTTTCAACCAGAAGCCGTGGTCTTTAGAACCCTCTGTGGAAGTCGTTCTCGGTCTTATCTTTCGGATACTATGGCCAAGGTTGAATTACGTCACAGATGAAAGTTGCGATAACGCTAGAGCTCAACACGGGCGCGCATGCAGACGTTCTGAAGCCAGAATCGCAATAGGGGCATATTTATATGCGATTCTTAAAGACATTAACACACTAAAATAAGTAGTGGTGCCCCAAAACACATGCTTTATGTGATATTTATAATGGATACGAATGATTATAACTATACAATTAACCGCAAAATTGTTTCTACCCGCAAAAATTATTCGCCGTGGATGAGATTCGATCTTACGTGCCTAAGCTTCTCCAACAGTGCGCTTACCTGCTATACCACAGAAACTCTTATAACTTTTGTCTGTCACAAAGATGATTTTAAACTGTCATGTATCACAGATTTGACTAAAAAAGAACGTGCGGCGTTTAGATGCTTGTGTTAACTACAGACGGACAGACAGACGCCTACATGAGATCTGCACCATTCTCTTAAACGCTCTTGAGATTATGGAAAAAAAATAATCAAAACCGATGACGCCGCTTTGGAGAAAATTTTGAAAATATCTCTGGGGCTTTATGTAAAGTACCTCCCAAAATTAAAATATCGGTTTCGAATTAATGGGAGCGTGATATCGACAAGATCGTTTGGGTATTATCAATTTTGGACAATATCGGTTGGACAATTTAACCCCTAGCGTTGTTCGCAGACGGAAGACTGATAGACAAACGTTTTGCCGTCATTCAATTTTTTGGTAACAGCGATCCACAAAACATGAATTGCCGGCCCGGTGGCCGAGATCGCTAAGGCAGTAGTGTTGTAGTGATCTCGGACCGAAGGGTCGCGGATTCGAGTCCCGCCTCGGGCATGGTTGTATTTGTGTTCGTCCTTTCACCCCTTATCATCAATCACCATATCGTTTCATTCACATAGTTACCATACCGTTAACAGCAATAGTGGTCGCTAATGACCTTAGATGTTGATGCGACCTTAAATAACAAAAAAAAACAAACAAAAAAACATGAATTCTGGCAACACAACGCGTTAAAGGAAAAATTAGGTATTTTAGTTTTGATTTTTTTCCTCCCAAATATTGTTACATTCTGAGTGTTTGCTATATGGTCATTATAATAGAATATATTTCCTATCATTTGTCATTTTCTTGTTAATTTTGGACATAAATAAATAACAACTCTTAAAGTGTAATACATTAACCCCAATTTTCTACTGTTTAATATTAGCCCCGACTGATCTTTATAACATTGTCGAAAAACAATATGAACGCTAGAGATTTTTGTTTAATGAAATCTCATTTTTAAAAATAGATCTTGTATTAAGATAAATTGAACACCCTGTTTTTTTTTAACTGCAAATGCTTCACTTTCTTTTCGCATCGGAAAGGAGGTAGTCTTGTCGTGTACCTGGTGGTGAGGGGGAACCCTGTCAGGTGAGTTAACTTTAAAGACCCGAGTTCGAATCCCGACGAGTAGAAAATATTTTCTGCTGCAGTAGGTCTTTTTTTTGTTTCTTTTTTGCAGGTTCACATAGTCCGTATTGAATATTGCATAGCAATTACGAATAATACGTGAAAATATATGCTGTTTAGGCAACACTTGTTTTGAACATAAAACACTTTGTAAATATTATGTATAGTAAGATAAACTTTATTTAGGTGAGAAAATTTAGACCATTCACTTTGATTCTCTAAATTAAAACTTGACGTAACAGTGACGTCATTAACGACATGAACAGTGTCGTCATAAGAGTTATTATGATACATATATCTTTTATTTTTAAAATCTTAGGCCCCGAAACGCGCCTTAAATTAATTATTAATATAATAGCAATATCTATTTATATATAATATAATTTCATAATTATTTCCAAAGAACCGGAACGCCGTTCCGTCGCGAACCAACAGAAATCAAGCCTTTTATATACAGGATATTCGGGGAAGAAATGTCGAATCTTCGAAAAATAGCTGTTAAGACAATTTTAAGCTTATTTTGTCTAATAAACTACACGGATATTCCAAATGGCTAAGCCGCAAGAAACATTCAAAAGTTGGTTTGGATATATGTTTTCTAGGCAACTATTCGCGTTGTAGAAGCATATAAACACTTCATTAATATCTAAATTGTTTATGATTCACAAAATAAATGAATACATTTGATCAGAAAGAAAAATTAACCTAGAAATAAAAAAGCACCCAATTTTCACAGTTCGACTGCTTTTTTATTTCTCGGTTAATTTTTTTCTGAACTAATATATTAATTTATATTGTTAATAATAAACATGTTACATGTTTCTGGTTTGTTTACATGATTCTAGAATGCAAAGTTTTGCGTAGAAATCATATTTTCAAACCAAAATTTGCGTGTTTATTGCAGCTCAGCCATTCAAAATATCTATGTAGTTTATTAGACAAAGTATGATTAAAATTGTTTAAACAGCTTTTTCAAACTTTCGACGTTTTCTTCCCCGATACTCTGTATATCCATGCTTCTTTAAAACCAAAAACAATAATTTGCGTACTGAAAACTAATTAATTAAACCCATGGCAGTATAACTGTTAACATAAGTACTGTCACACATCTTTCGCAGGATAAGGAGTAAAATTTAAAGAAAAATTATAGTTTACATGAATTTTGACAAATTGCGTCTTACTTTCTATGATATTCAAATGGTAACATTATATTTCAATATTCAATTGGTTAACAATTTCGGCTAAAGAGTCTTGTTTGATAATTCTCCAATTTCGTATTGTAATAAGATATCTTATGATACTCATGTCGTAAATAACTATTTGACAACTATTATGTTTAGTGTATGTGTCTAGCAGGTTTTGTATTATTCTGAGAAACTGGATCATACGAATCACGTTTACTACGTTATTCACACAGGAGCACATGAATCTCAAAAAAGTATTTAATAATATAATCCTTGCTGATGAATCAACGTTTTATTGATGATTATAATTTTGAAAATTTTCATTAGTTTGGATGTTTAAATATAGGTATCACATGTAATTACATGTCTGTTAAACACGATAGCATTATATGAAGCAAGAAACATTGTTTTTCGTTTGATCATTCAACTTCATCAATCACTAAAAATTACTCTAATTTTCTCTGCTTATCAGTTTTTTAATCTCAGATCTTCGATGAAGACATGAATCAAATAACATCGTAGATATTTGAGTGTTTTAAAAATAATAACGTGAATAAATGCTTATATTTATTGAATTGGTTTTATAATAACCTGTAAAAACATGGGTTTTCTGTTGGTTTTGGGGATGGGAAAACATTCAAATAGTAAAGGCAATGTTAAGCTGGTGACCTTTAACATTGTTTATTTGATATTTTTCTTAGGGATAGTTTATAATGGATAAACGTTTTCAAAGAGTGCACATTAGATACCTCCAGTGGCCCGTTTCCGTTTAATAAACCGCTACGTTCTCGCTGTACAGATGGTCGTGCAAAATTCAAGGTTTTGATAGATTTGTAGAATGATAGATTCGTAGAATGGCGGCCAACAAACCACCTTCGAACTCTGACGATACTGAAATGTAGTCTGTGTTGGGAAGGTCATATCACTTGACCACCAAGTTCGTTCTATGTATTTTCACTGGGAAATGCTAGTGCATTGATATTTACTAAACTGCAAACAAACGCTAAATTTCTTTGAATTGTTATAACATCTGTTTTGCTTTCTTTTAGTAATCGTTTTACTCGTTTT